>CM038142.1:264656482-264955831 GCA_021437245.1 Aegilops speltoides
AAGAATAAAGAAAGAATAACAAAGAAGAATAACAACAAAGAACAACAAAGAATAACACCACCACCACCAACAACAACAATAACAACAACAACAACACCAACAACAACAAAGAATAAAGAATAAAGAATAAAGAATAAAGAAGAAGAACCAAGGTTGTCGAATCGTGATCTTGAATCGGACGAGTCTGGCGGTAGAATCGCAAATCATAGAATCTTCACTATCGATCAGAAAACGAGATTCTATGAAACAAAATCGAGAATCAAAGGGTTAATTTGGATCAGAAGTCGAGAATCAGAGAATGTAATCGCGATTCGATAACCTTGGCAAAGAATAAAGAATAAAGAAGAATAAAGAATAAATAACACCAAAGACTACCAAAGACTAACAACAAAGAATAACAAAGAATAACAAAGAAGAATACTCAAAGAATAACAAAGAATAAAGAATAACAACAACAACAACAAAAATAACAACAACAACAACAACAACAACAACAACAACAACAACAACAACAACAACAACAACAACAACAACAACAATAAAGAATAACAACAAAGAAGAATAAAGAATAACAAAGAAGAATAAAGAATAATAAAGAATAACAAAGAATAAAGAATAACAAAGAATAACAATAACAAAGAATAACAATAAAGAATAAAGAATAGCAATAAAGAATAAAGAAGAAGAAGAAAGAATAAACAACAACAACAACATCAACAACAACAACAACAACAACAACAACAAAGAAGAATAGCAACGCAACAAAGAATAAAGAATAACAACAACAACAACAACAACAACAACAACAACAACAACAACAACAACAACAACAACAACAACAAAGAATAATAACAAAGAGAGAGAGAAAGAAGAAGAATAACAAAGAAAGAATAACAAAGAATAACAAAGAATAAAAGCAACAAAGAAGAATAAAGAAGAATAATTCAAGAATAAAGAAAGAATAACAAAGAATAAAGAAGAAGAAGAAAGAATAAAGAAGAATAACAACAATAAAGAATAAAGAAGAAGAAGAAGAAGAAGAAGAAGAATAAAGAATAAAGAATAAAGAGAGAAAAGAAGAAAGAATAACAACAATAAAGAAGAGCAAAGAAGAAGAGCAAAGAATAACAAAGAATAAAGAATAAAGAATAACAACAACAACAACCAAGGACTATGGCATCAACATGAAGCATGTGCCCTCTCTACTGCTACAATGAAAGCGCCATGAAGATTGCTCACGATCCAGTTCAGCACTCGAAGACAAAAGCACATTTAGATCCGTCATCACTTTGTGAGAGATCATGTGTTGAAGGAAGACATTGATATTATTCACGTCAAACACTGAAGAGCAATTGACAGATATCTTCTTGAAGCCCTTGGATGAGAAAAGGTTTTACAAGCTGCGGTGTGAGCTAAATATCTTAGAATCCTCGAATGTTCTGTGAATGGACACACATCGTAATGCTTATGTATATTGATGACTTAGGTGTGCAACACACAAAGTAACGCATGTCTTCAATTCATGAAGACATACTCTCTGAGTGTGAATACATTAATGTGGAATTTGACTTTAGAGCACCATGATAATTGTGCGTCGTGTCTGGGTCTAATACTTCCTATACGGCGGGGAACGCAACCACCAACCTTTCTTGAAGATTTTTGTTTGGTGTCATGTTACTTTATGTTCAAAGTTGGTTTGTCTTCAACATTACCTTGTCTTCATGCTATATATAGGATGAGTCTATTCTAATAACACCTCCAAGATCCTTTCTTGTCTAACACTATTGTTATTCTCCTAACCCCCTGACCCACCCGACCGACGTGAAATAAAAAAAGCAGGTCAACCCATGGCCACCCCCACTCCTCCCGCATCTCGCCGTACCCACACCGTCTTCGTCTCAACCCCCCACCCTCACCACACACCACCGCACCAACCTCCCTCCCTTCCTCCACCACCGCACCACCTCCCTCACTTCCCCCAACCCACCAACCGCCGCCGGTCTGCTGCACCCCTGCCCCTCCCGCGACCTTCCTCCCCTCGCCAGTGAGCCCCCCTCCCCCGGCCACCTCCCAGCACGAGCCAGCACCGGATCCAGGTGCGCGGCGACCCCCCGCACCTTCCTTGCCCGGCCTCCCACGGCCCCGCCCCGCGACCCCAACTACGGCCATGCCACGGCCACGGCCCTCGCCCCATGACGTCTGGCGTCGGCGGCCCTAGCCCTGCCCCACCGCGGCCGCGAATACGACCCCGTCCCGCGATGCTGGCCTCCGCGGCCCCAGCTTCCTGCACCGCCCCGCGACGGTCGGCCTCCAAGGCCCCAGCCCTTGCGCCACCCCGCGACGGTCGGCCCCGTCCCTTACTGCCAACGTCCGTGCCCCTCCCTGATCCCCCCTCCAACTCCCCTCATCCTCGCCCCCCGAGAAGCAACACGGATCCGGCGCGGCGCCGCGTCCCGCTCCGACCCACCATGGCGTGCGGCTGCGCACACCCTTCCCTCCACCAGCCCGGGCGCCCTGCTGGCGTGCCTCCAACACTTGCTCTGCGCGGCGCAGCAGTCCACTCCTCCCCATGCCGCCGACACCCTCCCAGCTATCGGATCAGGTCGTGGCTCTCCCGTGCTCCCATCTTTCTCCCCTCCGACAGCACCAGCATCTCTCCCCACTCCAGTCCCAGCGGAACCTCTCCTCTGGCTCAAGATCTGTCAAGGTGAAGCCTCAATGGTGCTCGCCTCTGTGAAAGCAATGCTCTCAGGTGGATTTTTGTTTGTTTCTGCTCACCGATGCCCCCCATGCAGTCCGGCGACAACGGACGTGCGGCTCGGGGGCATGAGATGCGGTTCAGTGCTCCTGTGGGTGCTGTTCATGGGCGCGCCGGCGACGACAGCAGCATCGCAGTGCACTCCGGTGGTCGCCGTGGTGCACTCTGGTGGTTGATGTGGTAGAGCTCAGTGGCTCGCTCGAGCACGGTTTTCATCACCTTTAGTGATTATGTCGTGTGTTTCATTTTTTGCAGTGCCATGGTCATGCAGCTTGGTGGCACGCCAGGTGCAGACTAGCTGAGTGACACTCTTGTTCAAGCGAGAAGAGGAGGACGATATATTTGTTCCCTGCCCCCGTGCAGTTCACGCGATGCGTCCGTGTGGTGCGGAGCACATGTGCATGTAGTCCGTCAGTCATGCGTGCAGTACAGGTCCCACAGGAGGGGTTTGTTTTGTTGTGCCCGGTGCGCTGGCCAAGCCTTCGGACGGTCGCTCGCGCCATGCGACCTGACTCGTGGCCCCGCACCGCTAACTTTCCCCATCGCACCGCTACCTTTCCCCACCTTATCCTCAGTCTGCATCTATCTTTCTTCATCAAATCGTCTCACCATGGAAGCCTCTCAAGCTTGATTCCTCCTCTATCCCTCCACTCCTCATTTAGCGATGGAGCACTAGCCGTTGCTGCTCCGCCGTGCATCTCCCTCCTACCTTCCTCCCCACCCCGCGCTCCTGAATCTCGGGATGCGATGGCTACGGCCGCAGATCCGCAACCGCGTGCTTGGCTGGAAATGGCCAGCCCAGTGCTACAACGGGCGATGGTGGTAGATACCACCTCCGGCAGCTACCATTTTTCTTGACAAAGCTTCAACCTCCGGCTGGATTTTTTTGTGGGAACCACTGGTTGGGGATGTTACAAGCAGGGGTATTTTTGGCTTGAACCATTTTCTTTTTTTGCTGGAACCGGTCCTAATTTTTTCTACCACCTCGTTTCGATTTTCCTGGAATCAGTCTAAAAATTGCTACCACCGTCTTCCAATTTTGCTGGAACCTGCAATTTTTATGCTCCAACCAAGTACTGCAGATTTTTGTTGGTAAATTAGCTTCAACCTTCGGTTGGATTTTTGCTGGAACCACTGGTTGGGGATGTGACAAGCGGAGGCAATTTTTGCTGGAACCATGTTCTTTGAATCACCGGTTCCAGCTTCTGCTCAACTCATTTCATCTTTTTTGTTGGAACCAACAAATGATTTTGTTACGATGGCAAATTTCTGAAGTTCTTTGTTGGTTGACATTATTTGCTACAGTCAGGCGGAGGTGTCACATTTTTTGTTGGAACCGTATTAATTTTGCTGGAATCAGGGATTTTTATTGCTTCAAGCAATTTACTCGGTTTGCTAGTTGCTCAAGTCGTTTTGCCGAAAACCTTTTGTTTTTTGCTGGAATCGATTTTTAGTTTTGCTGCAACTACCCACCAGGGTTTTTTTGGGCTGAGATGTGTTTTTGTGCTAGAATCGTGTCGTGCAGGTTGACGACGGCGGCGATGTTGTGCTATGATGGGTGGCACCGACACGAGTTGCTGGAACCGATATTTGGCAGAGCTGCATCCGACAGGGGGTGCTGGAACGACGGGAGATGAGGAGGGTGTGCAATGATGACAGATTGGAGCAAGGGAGAGAGGTGGGGAGCAGTGGAGGTCTGACTAGCGGCGGAGATCCGGCGGGTCAGGCCAGCCGTCCATGGCACTTGTGCCCGCTTGCGTGCTCGCGTGATTTGCAGGGTAGAAAGAACATGGTGGAGACGAAAGTGTCCTGTATCTGACGGCAAACAAAGCTTTAATCGGACGTACAGGGCCCGACCAGCCCAATTTTGGGCCGGTGCACCGGCGCCTATTAGCGGCCTATAAACATATACTCGGATGTGGTTTTGTGTAATAGTTCTTTATGGTTCACTTGTTAGAACAAATGAAAAATAAAAAGAATCACAAGAAGTCCACTTCACGAAACACATGCACTGTACATGACGGGTAAAAACAAAAGGTTGACTTCATTAAAAAAAACTCAGTGTTGAAATTGTAAAAAGAAAAGGCTGAAGAATTGTTGTTCGTGAAGTTCACTATGTCTCTATAGAAGAGTAAGTGTGGTTCGGTCGCCTTATCACCAGAGTTCAGACTTGTCAACGAAAAAATAGAAAAGACAAAATTAGGGAGTAGAACTACTAGTGTTGCAGTACATTTCTCTAGGCCATGGGGTTCACTTCTTTTCCCATGTAAAACACACTCTTTGTGAGAGGTTCACTATATTGACACATGTTGTATAAAAAAGCAAGAGTTAATTTTAATGCAGACCCCTCCAAGAGCAATGTATGAAAATACAACAAATACTTCATGTGGCTCACTCTCGGTAGTGTCGCAGTTCACTTACTCGTAATGTGAAGTGTTGAAAAAATGTTATCGAGATGAAAAAAAAGAATGCGGTTCACTTCTTGAAGTGTTGTGGTTCGCTTACGCCCGACGTGAAGTGCGGTCTACTTGCTCGTCTTGAAAAATTTATGTCTAAAAAGAAGAAAACTATCACGTTATTTGGAGCAAATTCGGAAACTATAGCACAGAATGAAAATAATGCAATACTATGACCCTGTCGGCCTCGCTTGGGCCGAAAAGGGACTTTTCGGCTTGACTTGGGCGAAAAGTCAATTTGTCGGTGGTGGCTACCGATAATAGTAGCCGCCACCGTGGTCGAATGGGCCCTTTTTACCAAATTGTGTCAAGTGAACTTCGCCACCAGAGGTCGAAAAAGGTCGGATAGGCCTCGAGCGGTGCTTCTTCCTCCTTTGTCGCCGCCGTTTCTTTCTCTCCTTTCTCTCTCGTTCTTCTCTGTAGAGTCGCCACCCCACCCGATCTCCTCCATTTGCCACCATTTTCACATCCAAGCAACAGAATCGGTAGATCGAGCAAACTCCGACGACCTATGGTGTTTTATTTTGCTATGGGATAGTTTTTGATGCATTTTGGGAGGAGTAGCCATGGTGGGAGGAGGAGCCATGGTGGGGAGGAGGACGGGGTTGGGCAAGAGGTGGTGGTGACGAGGAGCAGCAATGTGGAGGAGGAGGTCTTGCTTAGGGTCACGGAGTTGAACCTCCGGTCGTCGAGGGGCGGCGGTGTCGTTGTTCGCGGTGCAAGTACTCATGAGGTGGCGGTGCACGACTCAAGAGAGGACACACGCTCAAGGTATAACCATGTAGTCATTTTGCAATTTTAGTTTTAATATATTTGTGTCGGCATTTTAGCGCATAGTTCGATGCAAATGCAATATTAGTGTATATAAGTCATATTGCGAATTATAGTGTTAATATATTTGTGTCATCATTTTAGTGCATAGTTCGTGTAGCGGTAATATTCGTGTTCGTTGTAATTGATGACAAGATGACAATGTCCGATGAAAATATACGAATCAAGAAACCTCGATCGCTTACTACGGTCTTTGGTAATGTCCGATATAATGAGTTTGGGGTTGATCTTAGCGAAGTTTAAAAATGGCGCCATGACACTAGCGTAATCTTTACGTAATGGACATTAGGCAATTGAAGTCTTGGTTGACAACTAGTTTCGGCCGATCTGAAGTATGTTCCACAAGATTCGTGCATTGTGGACCAAATCTGTAAAAATGTCAAGTGGGAGTTGATGCTTGGGTAGATAGGAGCCAACATTGGTTGTCCTGTTAAAGCCGCCGAGACCAAGAATCCACCCATATGCACTTGTGCAACTTTGTGCCAAGGAGGAGAATACCGTAGAACTCCACGGGGGTATGAAACCGGTCGAGCGGTGAAGTGGCGACCGAGATTGTTTTATCCGGTCACAGCCACAAGATGTGTATGCTAGCCAACCCGAGAAAGAGTCGGAGTATGTGCCACACAATGTTTGTGGTCCCGGCATCTTTGCGAGTAGCCGATCGATAATACTAGCTGGTTCTGGTTTTGGCTTGATGGGGATGAGGAAGGGATGAAATGCAGAGGGTGATGGAGGAAGAGGACGAGGATGGATTGGTGGAGGAACTGGATTCAAAATTCGAGGATGAAGTTGAGGTACCGATTCATTCGCATGGGAGCAGGACATATCCACCGCCTCACGGTGAACGATGGCCATGAGACTCCATGGCGAGATAATCTGAACCAAGTATGCAGATAGGGGCTATGTTTGATACAAAGAAAAATTGAAGTATGCGGTGATAAAGTGGGCTATGTCTCACGCAGAGGGTTTTCAAGACACACATATCAAGTCCAACAAACTATACCGTGAAATGTGTTGAAATAGGTTGTCGGGGAAGGTGCACGCAAGACGCGTCAAGTATGACATCCACTGGGTTGTCACCATTGTCATCCCACATAATTGTGTGAGGAAGAACTCCGCCGGTGAAGCATCCGAACTCGACTTCAACTCTCATTGCGCAACTCATGTATACCGAGATAGTAGAGAAGAAAGATATGGAAGCAAAACACATCCAGACAAAGATTAAGGTCGATGGAATTATGTCATTCCTTATGGGAAGGCTTGGAGGCTAAGCGTAGGCTATGGAGGAAAGGTTTGGGACGTTCTTTGACTCATATGATAATGTTGTCCGTCTCTCGGCATATTGAAGGAGAGGAATCCGGCACTTATGTGAATGTACAACACATGAGGTTGCTGAGTATACCGATTTCAAGGTGTTGAAGCGAGTTTTCTTCTCTTTTGCTATGTGCATCGAAGCTTTCCAGCATTGTCCTCCTGTTATGTTTGTGGATGGTACATTCCTAACCGGTCAGTATAGAGGGCAAATCCTGACTGCACACTAATCACTTCATTCTTTTTAACATTGTAGTAATCATTCTTGCATTCTCAGCATTCACTGATGCTTACTGGATGCACATGTTTTACTTTACTGCAGGCGGCAACCAGTCGCAACCGTTCATGCATTCAGAGCACTCACCGATCCTTAGTGGTGATGCTGATTACTTTGAGGGCGACCGCGAGTATGATGACCTAGCTACAAACATTTATGGCTTCTCGCAGACAAAGTTTCACACTCCACCACCACCACCGACACAGAGACACAGCACCGTGAGAGACGAGGTTAACTATGGTCGTGGTTATCGCGAGCCTCGCCCACCACCTCGGCGCTTATCGCCTTCCTGTCCTCGCCGAGGAAGACCTGCACTCGCTGTCGCCCCATGAAAGGATATGCTTATCTATCTATGTATGACTCATTATCTATGTTAGTTTGAGACTATTGTGTGTCAAGATTTATGTATGAGACATGCTTCATGTATGTGTTATTATCGCACTTCCTTCTATCTAATCAGAGACATATATTGTTTTATGTATGAGAGACATATTATTATTAATTCGCATTCTTATTCCAGCTTACATTTCCAAATAGACTACAACCGATAATTATGATACATCTTACATACTACAAAATGAAATTTAGATAGAACATAATGCCCTACAATAATACAATGCCCTACAATAATACAATACAAACTAATAATGCAAATACATCCAATGAAACGGTACAAATGGAATACATCTTACATACTACATGAAGTGATCATCGTCATCCTCCGCTGATGCAGCCCTCTTGCCCTTGGACGATGCGGTCTTCTTGCCCTCCGCTGATGCGTAACTCTTGCCCTTGCCGGATGCGTAACTCTTACCCTTCGATGATGCGTAACCGGAAGCGGCGACATAAAGATATCTTCATCGTCCTCGCTCTCCTCAATCCATAAAGATGGATTATTTGTCAAAGCCTTCGAAAGATTCACTCTTGGCACCACCACCTTCTTCCACCTTTCATGCAACCTAAGAAGTTCTTGACGTACCTCCTCATAGGTCCTTTCAGCCACCCGCACCTACGCAATTGGTGAGCCAACTCATTCATTATGGTGTCACTACCGGTGAGTTCGTCCCATGGAACTATCCTATTGTCCATCCTGAAATCGGTAACTAGACTCAGAAGAGTCCTGCTCATCCCAGGGTGAAAACTACGATCGAATGGATAATGGGACATCTCGACTACACTTCACTGGAATGCTTATCCACCTTCGCCTGAAGGGGTTTTTATAGATACAGAGGAGATAATGGCGGGAAAGAATAACTGCGGTATGGCGGGAAAGTGTCGGCGGGAAACGAGTGGCGGGAAACGAGTGGCGGGAACATAAGGCGGGAAGGGGTTGGCGGGAAACGGGTGGCGGGAACATAAGGCGGGAAGGCGTTGGCGGGAAACGGGTGGCGGGAAGGGGTGGGCGGGAAACGGGTGGAGACAAAATACATTTCAGCATGGGCCATGCAACTTCGGCCTACGGTTGACCGAAAAGTGAGTTTTCGGCCTGGTGTTGGCCGAAAAGTGCTACTTCGGCCTAAAGGTGGCCGAAAAGAGCTACTTCGGCCTAAGTGTGGCCGAAAAGTGCTACTTCGGCCTAGTTGTGGCCGAAAAGTAAGACTTCGGCCTAGCTGTGGCCGAAAAGTGGTACTTCGGCCTAAAGATGGCCGACGGGCTACTACTTTTGGTTTTTTTGCATTACGTCCTATAGTTTCGGAAATTGCTACAAAAAAGAACAGTGCAGTTTTCCGTCTGAAGCGATGTGGTTTTCTATTAGATGAAGTTCACTCGTCAATTTGGGTGTTGCGAAAAAAGAGAGTGTCCGTGTTTCGGTATTTTTAAAATTGCTCTTAAACCGTAAGGAATTAGAGAGAGCGTTCTACATGAAAAAGTCGCGTCTCGACGCTATCATTCTGACGCCGTATCATTTATATCATTCTAAACAGCGATTTGTAAAAAATTCACGAAAAAAGCGCCGCTGCTACTCGTCGTCCGCAGCATGATTTCTAAAAATTAACTTAAAACCGTAATGAATCTCGGAAACACTTGTACATATGAAAGTTGTGCCTCGTCCGTAGCTTTCCAACGGCATATCACACACCTCATTTTGATAGATGGTTAAAAAACTGAAGCGAAAACAGTACCAAAAAATTTAAAAAAATTGAAAAACAAAATTTCGCGATTTAGTAAATTTGAAACTGCTCTTAAAACGTAACGAATTAGAGAATATAATACATACGAAAAAGATGCGCCTCGATGATATCTTTCCAACGACATATTATTTGCTTTATTCCAACGAGCGGTTTAGAAAAAAATGCGGAAATACGCTCGCTGCCACTCGTCGTGTGTCCCACCGTTTTTGAACCTGCACTTAAACCGCGATGAATCTTGTAAAAATTTCAACATGGCGATGTTGCGCCTAATCCATAGCTTTTCAACGGTATATTACATGCCTCGTTTCGACAAACGGTTTAAAAATGGAGCGATAATATTACCAAAAAACATCGTGTGCAATTTTTCCCGACGGGAAGTTCACTCGCCTGAGTATTGCAGTTCTCTTCCTTCAAACAATGACGTGAACTTGGTTCAGTGTTAAGTGCGAAAATGTTAGCAGAATAACTATTCTGTTAAGTGTTAAGTGTGTGTGTGTGTGTGTGTGTGTGTGTGTGTGTGTGTGTGTGTGTGTGTGCGTGCGCGCGCGCGCGCATGTGTGTTCTGTCCTCTACATCATTCACTTATAGCTATGTCTTTAAGTTGCCATTTTCTGCGCTAAGTTAATGTGATCGGGCCCCAACCCCCTTTGTGCTTATCTATCAAATTCTCTCTATCTCTTCATATGCATTCTATTGACACGCGTCGATTGTCTTCACTTTGTCCTTGTTAGCTGAAGATAAGGAGACACACATTTAAAACTGCTTTTATTATCTCTATCCTTTTTGCCTAAATACCAGAGAAGCCGGAATGACCACCCGACAAACCTGGCACACGTGGGGTCGTGCCACGACCTTCAATCTATGCATGCTTGCCACGTGTCCTTAAGATGTGAACCGCCAAGGGCACCTGAGTAATTACACTGCATCGTCCCACTTCCTTATAAATGTTTCACCCCCTGCAGTCATTATCTCTTCTCCCCTTGTTGTCTCACTCAAACCCTAGCGCCACCGCTAGCTTTCATCGTCGCTGGAGGTGAAGCGCTTCGCCCCCGCGACTTCTCCGATGTTTTCTTCACGTCAGCCGCAGACATCTTCCCCTTGCCGCCGCCGTAGGTGTCTTCTGCCGCCAAGTTAGGGCGCGGGAGATCGGACTCCATCTTTTTCGTCTAGCAGTTCATTGTTCGGTAAATAAGAACTCACTTTTTACATTTATTTGATCCATTGAAATATGCAGATCTTAGAAAAGTTGTTCTTACACTTCCAAATCTGGGTCTTTCCTTTTTTGCATCTCATAACTTGCAAGCACGTTCACTTATGCATCACAACTAGTTAGATTCCTCACTTGTACTTATTCATGGATTCGTACAAATCTGGAACCAACTCACATCGATAAGTGAATGTCTTCGCGCAATGAGGTCAATGTCTTCAAATTGATTTATCTTCAAAATCTTCTGAGAATGCATATGACCTCTTCCCCTTCCCTCGCATCTCTAATGCTATCACAGGTACATGTCCGTCGGAGAATTCCTTGGTTCTCATAGTCTGCATTCATTTGAAGAGTTCTTATAGCATCACATTGAATCACCGGAAGCCAGCTCCTGTCTGACCAGCCGTCTAAAGCCAAACACAATTGAGAAGCCTTTCAGTCTGAAACCAATGGCGGGAGGAAAATCTGCAAAGAAGGGTGGCAGGCAGCACCGGGACAACACTGCTTTGGACTTGCCACCAGATCTATATGAGATGTACAAGTCAGATCCAGATGAATCCTATACACAGGGCAAAACTCGTGTCTAGTTGATTCGAAGATATTGGGCAGAACAATGGTTTCAGTATCACTTTGTTACTTATGAATATGCAAAGAAGAATGTTGTGAGGCCACCATGGGCCGATATTATGTATAGGAAGCTTATTTCCAAGACCAAGGCTGTAACATCCAAAACTTTCAATTTGGAATGTTATACATAGGTCATTATTGCATATCATATTTTTATTGCATTTTTGGTTGATCCTAGAAATTCTAAGCAACTCAAGGACCCACGGAGAGATTTGGGTATTTCGTTATTTTCATATTTGAGTTCTCTCAAATATTGAAAAGAGGATCATTTGGTTTTATTCTCTTTGAATATTTCTAATATGAAAATAAAAGAGAGGAGATAAAATGACTTTTCCAAATAAAAGAAATACTGGAGGAAAAATATTAAAATCAAATAAGTATTTTTATTTGGACTTCTATTGCTATTTTATTTGAATTAGGAGAAAATACGTTTTTTAGAATTGCATCAGAGGCCCAAATAAATGTTCACTTTGTCCGCAATATTATTAGAGGACCGTGAAAATTTATTTCAGGATTTTCCGACTCTGTTTAGTATTTCTTTTAATTGTTTTTCCGCGTCAGGATTATTTAAATAAGAAGTTGCACCGACCTAGCCCGGCCGTGCCCGACCCGGACGGTGCCCCGGCCGGCCCTGTAAAGGCCGAGGCCTCGCCCCACCAGCCCAAATTACCGCTTCCTCAAGAACCCTAGCGCCGCCCGCCGCCTAGCGCCGCCACCGCCGCTTCTCGCGCCCGCCATGCCGCCACCTCGGCTGGCCGCCGCCACCCCGCCCGCCATGGCCGAGTCCCCGCCGAGCCGCCGCACTTCGCGCTGAGTTAGCCACTGCCGCCGACTCGGTTTTCTCGGGAAAATCGTCGTTTTTCTTGTTGAAACCCTAGATCTAATTTTTTTAGATCGGTTCGGTTTTTTCCGTTTTAGTTAAATAGCGGACGTTCCTCCGTACGTTCATTTTGTTCGTCAGTTAGCCACAGACAGCGTGATGCGGAGCATCCCACGTTCATCGCCATGTACACTCCGACTACTCTCCAAGCCCCAAGAGGACATATGACGAGACCTCGAATATACACCATTGGACACAAGGTGAACTCGCTCCTCTCCGAACCTTCACTTTCTACATGTGAGACATGGCTACTACCTCATGCATGGATCTTGCATATACTCAGGTACAACCGAGACGACCATGGAGAATCCAAGGACCAAGGCCAAGCATGGAAGAGGAGAAGGAAGAAGGGAACCTGGCCGCTCCAGAACGAGCGGTACTACCGCCCACTCCAAGCGGTACTACCGCTGAGGCCACCCAAACGGAACAACCGGTCAACTACCGCCCAACAACCGGTCCACCTTCTGTGATCGAGCGGTGCAAGGCCGGTACTGCACCGGATGTACCGGCAATTACCAAATGACCGGTACTACCACCCCGACAACCGATACAACCACTGGCCCCTCCGACGACCATCTCTAGAAGCCAGCGCCCGACCTCCCAGCGGTAGTACCGCATTCCACGTCCGGTACTTCCGCCCTGCATGAGTTACCAGGGTACAACCGCCACTGTGACCGGTACCACCGGCCTGTCTACGCACAGTGTAATGGGCCGAGCCCATGTATCCCTTCGCCCTCACTTACCCCTTCGTGGCTCTAGGCTATATATACTCCTCCATCTCCCCCTAGTTAGGGTTAGCGTTGATTTAGCTCATTTGTGAGATAGAGCCTCTCTCATCCATCGGATCTCCTCCTCGTGAGAGACCGCGGCCTCTTCGGAGAAGATCCACTTGGATTCAAGGCCCCTTTACGGGAAGATCCCCTCGTGGATTCAAGACCTCCTCTTGGAGAAGAATGGTTCCTTTGTATCCTTACCTTTGTTGATTGTGGATCATGTGTTACTCTTTGTTCTCGGTGATCTAGCACTTGTGTGATTGATTCCTTGTCGGTTTAGTGATTCTCTCTCGTTTTCCTCGTGTTTCCCCTTTGTGCTTCCGCGTGTTCTTCGTGATTCCCCATAGGATCCACTCCAAACGTGAAAGATCGTCACCATAGGGTTCCACCCTACATCATCTATGGTATCATGAGCCACATTTATCACGTATTTGGAGTCCCTCCCACCGTTTTCTAGCCTTCTTTTGCTTGATTTCGTCCTAAAATCCGAAAATCCCCACCAAAAATAGCCCCCAATTTTTTTTTGTAATTTGTTGGTTTGATGATGTTTTGTTTATTTTGATCCGTGGATTTGCTTGGTTTCAAGTGGATCTAGCATTCCCCCAAGTTTCCCCTCTTCTCATCCACGAAATCCATCCAATTTTGGCCCCGAAATCATCCATTTCCACCCCAAAATCCCGCCCCGATTCGATATGTGAAGAATCCCGTCACGAGCGGTACTACCGCCTCTCCGAGCGGTACTACCGCTGAGCATCACAAGCGGTACTACTGACCCCAAGCGGTACTACCGCCCCCAGCCCAGTTTCAGCCTGAAACAGTCGAAAAATCCCGACACGAGCAGTACTACCGCCCATCACAAGCGGTATTACCGCCCATCCCAGTTTCAGCATTCCAAGTTTCACCGTTTTGCCCATAACTAATTCATCCGGAGTCCGTTTTTGACGTTCTTTAGCTCGTTTTGAAGCTATTGACATCCCCCATCCGACAAAAATACTTACAACACCATTTGACTCCATCAAATTTTCCAAAATTTGGCAAGTTTGCCTAGGCCCTCAACCATATCATCCGCATAGCCACTACCGACTTCCGCAACCTAGCCCATTTTGTTCCCCTTAGCATTAGTGGTTGCTTGAGTAGTGATTCGAGTCTCCTAAGGTGTTTCGTCTACTTAGGGACAATTGCTTCTTCATCAACCACCACCACCACTTCCGCATTGCCTAGTGCAAAACCAAGTATGAAATGTGATGTAGTGCATTAGGCTTACCCACCATACACTTCCACCCCAACCTAACCCAATTTTGTTTGAGCTTGTTTGAGTTGTGGCTTGTGTCTCCCAAGGTGTTTCGGCTACTTAGGGACGGCAACTTCAACATTGACTCGCATAGCCATCATTCCACTTCTGCATTTGCCTAGTGCAAAACCACCACCGCTTTCCGCTACCACCATTTGACATTTGTCATTTGAGATTTTAAGTTTGCGGTTTTTCCGTTTCCTAAGGTGTTTCGGCTACTTAGGGACGAGTCTCATCATCGTGGTATCTACATCAAGAACACCGCCACTCATCTTCGCAAAGGACGGTAAGCTCGACGACACCATTGTATATTCCCCTTGCCATTGCATTGTTAACCCCTAGCCCATTTGCGTTACTTGCCTATCGAGACTAGCCATTTGAGTATTGCAGGCAACGTTACTTGTGCACATTAGTGATCATACTTCCCATATCATATATACCATATCATCGTGGTGCATGTATTGGTATCATATCTTGTGTCACAAGTTTGTTCCCGCATATGCACAACTGCTATCTTGGTTTGTACATTGTGCAAAAGTGGCCATAGAACAAAAAAAATAGAAATAAAGCTTTTAAGCAAAAGAAAGAGAGCAAAGAGCTTGTAAGCAAGTGCCATAGCATCATACCACATTGCACATAAGATTGTCATATACGATCATCTTGGATCATCTTGAGAGAAACACCGGGAACTATACATGCATAGCATACTTGGGATAGAAGTTTATCCATTTTGCATCTTATAGGTTGTGAACAAGTGTCGTATCCGCCTATTGAGCAATCGTGCTAGCGTCTCTCTTGAGTTGTGCAACACGAGCGTTTTCCGTGGACTCCACATTTTGTGCTCATTCCTTGGTTGCACGACCCCATTTATCTATCCGTGTGTGTGTTTCCGTGTGCCACATGTTGCTATTGGTCCATTTGTTTTGCTTTCGAATTTGTGAATCTCTTTCAACATTATTGACTCTTGCTAACATTTTGCATTAAATTTTTGTGCCTCTATCCTCACCGAGCTCCTCCATAAGCTTTACTTGTGTAGGTGTGAGAACCGACAAGGATTGGCACCAATAGTGCTATTTCATTGTCCGCATTTGAGTGAACTTGATTCATTGTCAAGGTCGGTCAAGGTACATTGGTATAAGTTATTCTTTTTCTCCCACTCATATTTGCTCGAGTCTTGTGATGGATAGGCAAGGCATTTCATCTCAGGTCTACGACAACAACGACGGCGTGAACAACTACATCAACAAAGCATCAATCTTCGATCTACAATGACAAATGCAAGGCGCACAATCAAGACTGCGAGAGAGCATCGAGAACATCTCCATCAACATTCGCACTCCGAAGCAAGGAAAAGGGACTACATCGACAAGAAGCTTTCCGCACATAAAGAGGAGCAAGATGCAAGGATGGAGAAGATTAGAGCCTTGATCAAGTCTTCTTCCCCTTCGTCATCTTCAAGGCGACGACATTCAAGACACAAGTCTTTGGAGCGCGGAAACGATGCAAGTGCAAATCGTCCTTGTCCACATCTACATGGCGATCACCATCACGTTCGTGATCAACATCGTCATGAAGGGCAAGTCACCTCCAAGCATCATGTGCACGACGCCGACGAACGACATCTACTGCAAGCTCAAGCACGACAACGACATCATCGTCATGAAGATGCTCCACAAGCGCAAGTGCACAAGTGCCAACAAGCCCTACTTCATGCCAAGTCCAAGCTTCAAGAGCACAAAAGAAGACCGCGAGACGACCACCACCAAGATGGCGCTACGGCTACATCAACCACTTCGGCATCTTCGCCAAGTGTTCTCAAGGCATCTTCGCCTTTGGACATACGACATCTTCGCCTACTTCCCACATGTACGCCTACATCGACTTCATCAAATCCAAGGCGACCACCTACAAGCGACGGCGACACTTCCATCATCGGAAGCCCCCCAAGGAAGATGGCCGAGCATGGGAAACTCCCTTCGGTCATGGAGACGAGCTATGAGATGCCACATCATATGGGCCTCCAACACCAAGACGGTGACAAGACGGTCGAGCAAGGGCCATCCCCTTCGACCACGGCGATGAGCGCTAACCTCTTCAACAACATGAAGACGACGCCCACATTGGACTCATACTCCGAGTCAAGCTACGCGACTGCGCATGGAGACATTTGCACCTACATCTCTCCAACACCCACATATGTTGAGATGCCCCATTTGTCATGTGAGGAGAGCCACCACCCCATGAGTGACATGAGTGACTCCACCATACGTGACATTGAGAGCATTTCCTATGAGAGGATGAGTGTGACCACCACTAGCCCCACACATGAGAGCATGCCACACATCCTATGTGAGGTTGAGTGCCATTTGAGTGACTCCACCAACCATATGAGTGAGAGCATCCTGGAGGGAGTGAGTGAGCCACAACACGTAGTGAGTGAGGTAGTTGAGACGGCACGTGAGGCCACTATGATTTCTAATGACTTAACCTCTACTCCTAGTGTGTTTTCTTCTTTGGTGCTAGGTCTCCTACATGCCGACATGCCTACCCTCGACGAGTCCATCCCTCCAATGGGAAAATCGATGGCCATGGTGGACGATGATGCACCCCCCACATGGTTCCATCAAGAAGAAGATGACAACGAGTGGATCTTCAACACCTCACCTACAACACATGAGCGACGCCCCAAAGGTAACATAGGTGATGGTGCTTCTCTTGTCCCACTAGTGGACTCTCTTACCAATGATTGCTCCCGTGATGTTGACCCACCTATTCCCATGCTTCATGCTAGTGAGAATTCTTCATGCCTTGACTTACCTATTTATGATGAATATGATGATGAGCATGTTGAGTTGCCTAGTTGTGATGCTATGCTCCATAGGATATCATGTGAAAATTCTTTTGGTCACATCATGTTTGACAATCCATTGAACTTGTCATATGCTATGAGTGAGATCTCCCATATTGCATCATTACAATCTCAACATAGTAACTATGCATGCCCCATTAAAATCAATCCCATTTGCACTTATGGCATGGATGACGAGATGATGGTCATTGGCTTTTGCTTCTCTTGTGATGATATTGCCATGCTTCCTTTACATGATTTGCGCAATTCATCTACTATGTCATGCCATGATCACATTGTTCCAAATATGCATTGTTTTGGATGTTGTCAATATTCTCCACGTGATGTTTCTACTCTTGCTCATGAGGAGACCCCCATACTTTCCTCATACATATTAGGAGATCTTGATGCATTTCATACTTTGCATGACTCCCATAATTGCGTGCACCAGATGCATTCCATGAATAACAATGCTCTAGATATTTCTCATGATGCATTACATCCTTTGAGTCTCCATTATGACAAGCATCATAACAAACCTCTCATGATGGATGACATGTTTCTATATCACGCATCTCATTTATTTGAGCATTGGATATTTTGTGCTAACCGACACATGCCCGTGCACATCATGATGGATGATGTGTACATATACCATGCACACACAATTTTCTCTTTGTCTTTGTTCTGTGTAGTTACTAATGTATACTCATCAACCTCTCAATCCCAAGAGTTGAAGAAACGAGCTCTTGAGAGCAACGATGCTTTGGGATCCCGTGGACTATCCTTACCACCATTCCCTTCGCACAGGGACTACGCGCATCTTTTCTACTTGGCTCTCACACGACTATGGGCTATTTACCACTTGTCACCTTATTCCCATACTATTATATTCACTTTGCATGTTATGCCTCTTTCTATGCCTTTGCCATGCAATTGTGACCCTTGCCTGCACTTACACATGATTCATCATTATGCTACTTCTATGTGTATTTGCATGCTTGGTGGAGATCCTTGTTGCTTTTACCATGTTTATCATGTGCCCCATGCTATTGATGCTTGTTGTGTTGGGAGAGTCATGATGCCACATTGCTATTTACATATGGTCTCTCGCCAATACATTGATGATAATTTTCTCATCTTGCTTTCATGCTTGTGATATGTCATGTCCATTATTCATGACCACTATTTGCACACGTGACATGTTTGCCATGATTCCTTCTAGTACGTTGCATCTTCGCACTACTAGCTTGCTTGACTTGACCACTATGATTACTTGCTTGGTTGCATCACCCATGTTCCACTCTTACTCGCTTTCTTGGGTTGATGACATATATGTTCATGCCTCTCACATGATATATCTTGTTCATTGTCGATTGCCTCCAATTGTTGCATCTATGCTTATTGATCTTGGAGACTTTGACACTTTACTTGTGATGCATGCTTGTTTGATTGAGCCTATTGTATTTGGTTGTTCTCGCATCATATGCCTCCATACTATGCAATGCTCCCTTGTTCTTTCTTATGATGAGCATGATGCATACACTTGTTGGGTATCTTACCACACGAATGTTAGGTTTTGCATTTACGCTAACCTCATTTGTTTTTCTGAGTGTTTGTCATGTTCGTTCATTTTGAAGGATTCACAAGGCGATACCGTCATGAGACATATTGGTTATGTGAAGGCATACAAGATGCGCAACTCCATCATCCTTGAGAAACTCCTAAAGGTGACTTTCTTCCCTTTGAGCCATCCTCAAGTATGCATATTGGATGGGCCATTCTTTCATTTTTGTTTCCTTCTTGTTGTCTACATCATACATCTATTGGATGGAGGACCGGCATTGGAGATGGACCCTATGGACCTTCAAGTTGAGGAGTGCTCGGACTTAGTGGATTCACCAACGGACCATCATTTCTACCACGACATTGAGCCATGGTACAACAACTCTCACCACAAGTTTGCACCCTATGCATGGATTGACTCACATTACGATTGCCTTATTGCATCTTATATTCCCATGTCATCCATGATATATGAGCTTGTGCATTTTCTTAGCAAATTTGTTGTGATCTTTCCTGATGGCATCTTCATACATAATGATCACATTGCCTATCATCAATTGCATGATAACATAATCATATTAAGCATCCATTACCATATTCATGCTATTGATGAACTGTCTCTCTATGACATCATTTTGCACAATGGTAGATTTTGTCGCTTTGTGCACCATGCTTTTGTTCCCACGAATGCTTTGCATCTCATTCTAGATCATCTTGATAAGCTTCATGCGCTTTGTCACGACCAATCTTGCCACACGGACTCATTCATACATGATGGACACTTTGTGTGCGCTAACCATTGTATTTCCGAGTGTCGCTTGTGTTTGCTCTTTTTGCATGTTTATCACTCCGGCGACACCTTGGACTACTTGGATTGCACCATGTCTTCAACTTCGTCCAACTACAAGTCCGTCCACGACAACCGTTTCCATGGTGATGAGGATCACGATCCGAGGTTGGATCTTTCCCAAGGAGGGGGGAGATGATGCGGAGCATCCCATGTTCATCCCCATGTACACTCCGACTACTCTCCAAGCCCCAAGAGGACATATGACGAGACCTCGAATATACACCATTGGACACAAGGTGAACTCGCTCCTCTCCGAACCTTCACTTTCTACATGTGAGTCATGGCTACTACCTCATGCATGGATCTTGCATATACCCAGGTGCAATCGAGACGACCATGGAGAATCCAAGGACCAAGGCCAAGCATGGAAGAGAAGGAGGAAGGGAACCTGGCCGCTCCAGAATGAGCGGTACTACTGCCCACTCCAAGCGGTACTACCGCTGAGGCCACCCAAACGGAACAACCGGTCGACTACCGCCCAATAACCGGTCCACCTTCTGTGATCGAGCGGTTCAAGGCCGGTACTGCACCAGATGTACCGGCAATTACCAAATGACCGGTTGAAAGCACAAGTGCTCCCTAGGTGGTTTTGGTAATTAATGTCAACACATCTCTTGTTGGACTAACACTTTTATCTAGTATGCTTCAGATAAGTTCAACAATGGAGTGGCATGGACTAAAGGATGTGGGAACTCCTTCAAGATGCTAAGGACAAAGGATTGGCTCAAGCTTCAAGCTCAAGACTCTTCATTTTATATTTTAGTGGTCCAAGATCACATTGAGTCTATAGAAAAAGCCAATACTATCAAGGAGGGATGAGGTGTTGCTTAATGAGCCTCTTGCTTCATGTGCTTAGTGATATGCTCCAAAACCCTCAACTACTTTCCCACTTCCACAAATGACCTAAACCTAAAGCCAAAATCGGTCACACTGATTCCTTCTATCCGGCGCCACCGATTCCAAAAGTCATAGCCACTACCACAAACCCTAAGCAAATCAAACTTACCGATAGGGATCTCGGTCTCACCGAGATGGGATTGTAATCTCTCTGTGTATGTGAGCAATCGGTACTACCGAGATTACAATGCAAACTCTCTGGATAACTTATTACCAAAATCGGTCCCACCGAGTTTGTGTAATCGGTCCCACCGAGTTTGCCTGACCAACTCTATGGAAAGCTTATTACCAAAATTGGTCTCACCGAGTTTGTGTAATCGGTCTTACCGAGATTACGTTATGCCCTAACCCTAACCATATGTCTCACCCAGTTGCATTTCGGTCCCACCGAAAATCCTAACAGTCATATTATTTGCTAAATCGGTCTGACCGAGTTTAACGATTCGGTCCCACCGAGTTTGGTAGATTGTGTGTAACGGTTAGATTTTGCGTCGAGGCTATATATACCCCTCCACCTCCTCTTCATTCGAGAAGAGAGCCATCGATGAACCTACACTTCCAAAGATACATTTTCTCGAGAGAGAACTACCTCTTCGATGTGTTGAGGCCAAGATATTCCATTCCTACCGAGGAGTCTGGACTAGGGGTGTCCGGACAGCCGGACTATCGATATCCGCCGGACTCCCGCACTACGAAGATAGAAGATTGAAGACTCGGCTCGTGTCCCAAGGTACTTTCCTTGGCGTGGAAGGCAAGCTTGGCAATACGGATATGTAGATCTCCTACCATTGTAACCGACTACATGTAACCCTAGCCTCTCCGGTGTCTATATAAACCGGAGGGCCTTAGTCCGTGAGGACACAACATTACATCTCAACAATCATACCATAGGCTAGCTTCTAGGTTTAGCCTCCTTGATCTCGTGGTAGATCTACTCTTTTACTACCCATATCATCAATATTAATCAAGCAGACGTGGGGTTTTACCTCCATCGAGAGGGCCCAACACAGGTAAAAACATTGTGTCCTCGTCTCTTGCTACCATCCGCCTAGACGCACAGCTCGGGACCCCCTACCCGAGATCCGCCGGTTTTGACACCGACATTGGTGCTTTCATTGAGAGTTCCTCCGTGTCGCCACCGATAGGCTCGATGGCATCTTCAACCATCAACGCTGTCCGGGTGAGACTTTTCTCCCGGACAGATCTTCAGATTCGGCGGCTTTGCATCGCGGGCAATTCTCTTGGCCATCCGAGCAGATCGAAGCTACGCCTCGGCGTCGGTCGATTCGAAGCTTGAACTTCACGGCCGATGACCACGGAGACTTGATCTTCGACGGACTCGAGCCACAGCCAAGCGCGCCACACTGTGACGATGGGCATGATATAGCTCTGCCGCCGGACAGTGCTTTGGTGGCCGCACTCGAATCCGCTCCGGCTACTAGCCCGGAGCCGATTGCCCATGACGAGGCCGGTGGATAGACGCCACCAGGGGCTTTAACATCCACGGCGATGGAGCCAATACCAATCTTGTCCCTCGCGAACTTCGTGATCCCGAGGCGCGGACTCCTCGCCGGACTCGAGCCTCCCGCCCTACGCCAATTAAACCAGATTGGCGCCGGTTATGGAATTCACCGCCGCGGACATCTTTCAGCACTCGCCTTTTGGCGATATCCTGAATTCTCTGAAGCACCTCTCGCTATCAGGAGACTCCTGGCCGGACTATGGCTAGGACGGTTGGAGTTCGGACGACGAAGAAATTCAGAGCCCACCCACCACCCACTTTATAGCCACTGTCGAAGATCTAACCGACATGCTAGACTACGACTCCGATGACATCGATGCTATGGACGATGATGCCGAGACGATCAGACCAGCGCCACGAGGCAATCGGAAGGCCACCTCGTCATATGACGCCTACATGGTGGATACCCCAAAAGAAGGGGACGGCGAAAAAGCAGCGGAGGAAGATTCTCTAAAGAAGCAGCACAAACGCCGGCGTTAGCGGCGCCGCTCTAAATCCCGCCACAACAAGAATGGAGATTCCGCACGGAGACAATAACACCGGAGAGTGCGAAGATGATCCCCTCGCAAGACTCAAAGACAGAGGACGCAGAAGCAAGCCCCACGACAGGCGGCGCATTTAAGGGGTCGAGGATGATAACTATATGCCTCCTCCAAGACGGCGAGCCTCAACGATGACGAATTCATCATACCCGAGGATCCCGTCGAACAAGAGCGCTTCAGCACAGACTCATAGCCACGGCAAATAGCCTAAAGAAAAAGCAGAATAGCTCCAAGCTGATCAAGATCTGCTAGCCGATCGATGGACCGAGGTCCTCGCGTCAAGAGTATAAACTCGAACTCCCTCCAAAAGTTACCTAAGACGCAAGCTGCTCCCCGATTAGAGGAGGAAGCATACATACCTTTATCACCAACAAGACGACATGGCTGACCGACCACCCGTGGTCGCGACAGAGAGGCATTCAGCCCCATCCAAGACCGTACCCGACATCGATCCAAGAGTACGGCCAAAAGGAACGCTACTGGACTTGCGAGACATCTTGGAGGACAAAGGAAGACAATCCAGATCCATCTATGGATCACGTGGCGCCCTACGACTCACGATTTAATACCGTCACGCCGGGACATAACGCCGGCCGGCCAAACACAGACATAGCGCCCCTCGAGCTGCGCCGCGATATTGCTCAATACAAGGGCGCCGACACCCGTTATGCTTCATCGATGAAGTAATGGATCATCGATCCCGAAGGGTTCAAACCCGTGAATATCGAATCTTACGATGGTACAACAGACCCATGTGTGGATCAAGATTATCTTCTCCACATCCATATGGCCCGCGCGACGATCTCCACGCCATCAAATATCTCCCACTAAGCTTAAAGGACCAGCTCGGCATTGGCTTAACAGCCTGCCCGCAGAGTCGATTGGGTGTTGGGAAGACACGAGGCCGCGTTCTTGATAACTTCCAAGGTACATACGTGCGACCACCGACGCCGATGACCTAAGCCACATTATTCAGCAGCCTGATTTAATCGCCGAGACGATTCGACACGGTTCTTGACGAAGAAAATCAAATCGCCGATTGTCCGGATGCGGAGGCCCTTGCAGCCTTCAAACATAACATCCGGACGAATGGCTAGCCCGGCACCGGGGCGGGAGAAGCCAAATCCATGGTAGCCCTCACATCGTTAATGACCCGCTTTTGCGCGGGAGAGGACAGCTGGCTAGCCCGCATTAACAATCTCCGCAAAAACTCTGGCAGTCCGGACACTAAGGACAACCACGGCAGGTCACGCCGAATCAAAAACAAACGCCGCATTAACGGCGACGACAAAGAGGATACGGCTGTCAATGCCGGATTCCGAGGCTCCAAACCTGGTCAACGGAAGAAGCCATTTAAAAGAACAACTCCGGGTCTGTCCAATCTGGACCGAATACTCGACCGCCATGCGGATACATGGCACCCCGAAAAGCCAGCTAATCACACCAATAGAGATTGTTGGGTGTTCAAGCAGTAACAAGTTAATTGCGAACACAATGACAAGGCTAAATAGCGATGACGAGGAAGAGACCCGCCGCCAACAACAGAGGATGAAGGGTTTCCCCACAAGTGCGGACGGTGAGTATGATTTACGCGACCCATATACCCAAGAGGGAGAGGAAACGCGCACTACGGACGCCTCTGCGATGGAGCGATCGCCCGAAGTTCAATCCATGGTCCTCTTGTCCGATCACTTTTGATCGACGAGACCATCCGACCAGCATACGCCATGGCGGATTCGCCGCATTGGTCTTAGACCCAATCGTCGATGGATTTCACCTCACAAGAGTCCTGATGGACGGCGGCAGAACACCTGCTTTATCGGACACAAGGTCGCAAAATGGGCATAGACCCATCCAGATCGAACCTACTAAGACAACCTTTAAAGGTGTCATCCCAGAGTGGAAGCCAATCTGCATGAGCTCACACATCGAAGTGGTCTTGGATCCCGGATAATTTCGAAGCAAAGAGTTAATCTTGATATAGTCCTGCTCAGAAGCGGCTATCACGCCTGCTTCGACGAACGCGCTTACAAAGTTCAACGCGGTGCCGCATTATGCATACCTAAAGCTCAAGATGCCAGCCCTCGAAGTCATTACGGTCAATGGGAATACGGAACGCCCCTCCGAACGGAGGAACATACAATGCTCTCACGGCAGAATTACAGAGCAGCCTTCTACGGCAATTCGCTAGTCCGGCATTCAAAAAGCCGGATGCATTAAAGCGCCCCCGGAGCAACACTAACCAAGACCACCTGGCGCGGTCGAGCATGCGAGTAATGCGGCCCCACCCTCGCCAAGCATGATCACAAGAATAACACTCGTGTACATCATTACGCTTTGGAGATACCATGGGCGCAGGGAGGGCTTAACCACAAGGACCAAAGAGTGTGGCTCGACCACACCAGGGCTCATGCTAGCGCCCCTTGGTTTTATTTTTATCTTTTCTTCTTTTTGCATATACAGACTCCACTAAATGAAGCCTGTCCGACGGCGAACTTGCCGAACTCACGATGCAATAGTCGGGGATCAAAGAAGGCTGCGATTTAACACTCGGTGGTCTCCATTACGAGCATTACATTACATACACCAAGTCTACAGCTTATCCTCGAGGGTGACATGTTAATTTCGTCCAAATCCTCGCCATCAAGACTATTTGTATCACCGCTTTATTAGCGCACCTTCTTTCATAAACAACGCAGCACTTCCTTTTTGCAAGTTCATTACCTTTTCATTGCAATCTGCGTTATCTTTTACATATGTTCACTATATGACATCTTGCACCAGATACTTTGGTACGGCCAATACACCAGGGGCTTCGCTTCCCCAGTTATGGTGTGATTAAGTCCGAACACTTTCACAAGTGCGGCACCTTTAACTTATAACATTATATGAATCAGCTCGAATCATGTCTTGGGTCAATAGTTGGGTTTGCCTGGCTCCCATGTTTTGGTACCTTACGCCCGCTCCGTCGGCTAAGGTAGCACTGGAGAACCATCGCGATTGCGCCCGGTTGAGCCGGTTAACGCCTCGATGGAGAAAGCTAAAACCGATCGGCATGATAAGGCGAGAGATGGTCGCTGTTCGAGAGGTCTTTTCGGTCCCTAAAGACTCATGCCGCTTGAGCGAAGTTCGGATGATGTCCGACGAAGGCGTGGATAGCGCCTGATTCGGTCTTCGAATACCAGGGCTTCACCAAATTTAAAATTATAGAATTCTATGGCTAAGTGAGAGTGTTCAAGCATTATAAGTCCGGTTGCCTTGTTCGTCGTGTTGGCGCCTCCTAGATGGACCCAAAATGGGAACAAGAGTGCTCAAGTTTATCACCGAACACCCCAAAGACTGTGGCTTGGGGGTCAAGCCAACGAATTGCCATCTCTCGATTTAATAAACGGCCGCATGAAGGTAATATTTTAAATTCAACAAAGCGTTGCTCATGGCGCATATAAACGAGGTTTTCAGCGCACAGATAAAAACACAAATGAGTTCACTCAAAGATTACATTAAGGGGCACTCATCCGCAATATCGCGGGCTCCCTTCAGACAACATTATAATATCGCTCCGGCGGCGATGCTCCTTGCCCGCGGCGGCGGATCCATGAGAAGCTTCTCGCATCCAGCTTGCCCCATTGCACCTTTATGCGGGCAAGGGCCCGACGAAAGCACCTTCAATGCAAAGGGAACGCTGATCACATCCACTGGGGCATGCATCGACCAGCCGCCGCACTAGGCCAAAGTAGCTGCCGGGCATGGCTCGCCAAGGCCACAATGGACCGTGAGGCCCTTCATGGCCTCCTCACTACCTTGTGGAGTTCGATCACCACTTCACCGGGTCGCTTGGGGGCACGGATGGCGGCCTCGGCATACCGAGACCAAGACCTTCTCCGCTGAGCTCCCTCCTCGCCACGATAAAACGCAGCGGCATCGGACGACTACGCGCAGATCCGCAAATGCCCCGGAGAGCTCAATTCGTAAGTATCCGTAATTTACATTAACATGCTTGCTCAAGATGAAAAACGCCTTACCCGCCGCTATCTTCTTCATGTCCTCTACTTCCTCACGGGCCTTCTAGGCCTCGGCCTTGGCGGACTTATAATTTCGAGAGCGAGGCAAGCTCGGACTCTCGAGTCTTGAGTCACGCCCAAACTCTCATGCTTTTCCATGAGAGCACGGAGCTCTTGCGAAATTCCGCCACCGGTGCCGCTTGCTTTTCTCGCTTAGTCTGCTCGTGGCGCATTATGCTCGGCCACGGACACGCATCCTTCGTGGCTGCCACCTCGTTAGTGGCCCTGCATTACATATATTATCCTTATTAATCATGTTTGCAAATCAAACCCTTTTCTGTAAGGTACTTATTTAAAGTGGTGTTATTCACCTTCTTTTCCTTGAGCTGCCTCTTGGCATGGCCGAGCTCTTGCTCCGACCGCCAAGGTCCTTCTTCAGCGTCTCGACCTCCACCGTTACGCGCCGAGGTCAACAAAGAGCCTCGCACACCCATATTGACATATTTTGTAGCAACCTCTGCGTTTATTTTGTTAGATCCTTAGTCCGCTTTTCTTTTCAACACCGAACTAAGCATCGAGGCTACTTGCCTATGCGGTATCACATTACATTATTTTAAAACTTCTTACCTCAAAGCCTGTTAGAAGGTTGTTGCGAGCTTCGGTCAGCCCGCCCTTGGCGAAGCTGGATTTTCTCAATCACCGCACCCATGAGAGTGCGGTGTTCTTCCTCGATGGAAGCGCCTTTAAGCACCTCCAAAGCAGTTATCCGCGCCCGGTTGGGCGGGGGCCGCGCCACGGTCCCTGCCCTTCCTTCGAAGGGCCGCTTGCGGACTCGAACCGCCATGGGTTCCGATGTGGAGTCCGCACGAAGTCCGGGCTGCTGACGGCACCTCCGGAGCCTCCTCCCGGCGAGTCCTTCAGGATTCCGCCTCGTCGTCCTCATCGACGCGGGGGGTAGAGGCAGTCGGGATGGAATTTACATCCGACGGCGCCAAAGACCCGCTCATCGAGTTGGGAAGATCGTCAACGGCTGGACTATGAGTAGAATGCGGCGTTAGAAGGACACTACATGGCATACAACGCACGACATATAAATGATCTGAATACTTACGATCCTGCCGGACGCCTGGCCCTTGGAGGCCATTCTTCCTCGCCAACATTGATGTTGGCAAAACTGTCCGGGGGAATAGTTCTCCCCTCTTGACCCTTCGCCGCCCGGTTGGAGGCCTCCTCTTCCTCTCTCCTCCTTCGGAGAGAGTACTCCTCTTCCTCCTCCTCGCCGCCTTCGGGAGGAGTCCTCATCGTCGTCGACGCTTTGACACGGAACTCTTTCGAGTCCCGTGGCCACCTTCTTGGCCTTCTTCTCCGGCACCACGTCACGGTGCCGGACCAGCAACCTTGCTAAGCGGGCATCCATCGGTTCTTCCGCATAGGAGCCGGGCGATAAGCAGCTTGGCCTTCTCCATCCAAATCTGTCAAAGGAAGAGGCAGATTAAAAACCTCGCTAGAGTCAATCTAACTACTACAAGTGTCCCGTAATGGGGTTGAATCACTTACCTCGTCGACGGAGATCGCGAGCTGAATCATGCGGTCTTGATCGCGGATGCGGGGCTTTCGCCCTTGAACAAAGACCCTCCAGTGCCTTCAGACGTAGTATCAAGAGCCCGCCAACATCTGGTGCTGTTCCGGATTAAACTCCCACAGATTAAATGCCCGTTCTGGCACGGAGAATCCGCGGAGGAGCATGACTGACCAAGTCGACGAGCCGAGCCTATTGCTCACCAGCTTCTTGATGCAGGCTCGAACTCCGTCCACCTCCACCGGATCACCCCACCGCAAGCCCTTCTCTTTCCGTGAGGTGAGCTGCATGGGGATTCCAGATCTAAATTCGGGGGCCGCCGCCCATGTAGGCTCGCGCGGCTCGGTGATTTAGAACCACCCCGATTGCCACCCCTTGACGGAGTCCACGAAGGTCCCTTCTAGCCAAAGGATGTTGGGCAGCTTGCCCAACATGGCGCCTTCGCATTCCGCTTGCGTCCCCTTCACAACCTTCGGCTTGACGTTGAAGGTCTTGAGCCATAGGCCGAAATGGGGCCGGATGCAGAGAAAAGCCTCGCACACGACGATAAACGCCGAGATGTTGCGGATGAAGTTCGGTGCCAGATCATGGAAATCTAGGCCGTAGTAAAACATGAGCCCCCGGACGAATGTATGGAGCGGAAAGCCTAGTCCGCGGAGGAAGTGGGGAAGGAAAACAACCCTCTATGAGGTCCTGGGGTAGGAATGAGCTGCCCCGCGTCGGGCAGCCGATGCGCGATGTCGCCAGAAAGGTATCCGGCGTCGCGCAGCTTGGTGATGTCCTCCTCCTTGGCGGTGGAGGCCATCCATTTGCCTCCCCCTCCGGACATGTTCGGAGAAGGGTCGAGGCAGGATGCGCGAGCTTAGGCGTTGGAGCTTGGGTTCGCAGGATGGATGAGCAAAGGAGGAAGAAGGCGAGGTGAGAAGGTAAATCTTACCCTTATATATAGGCGACGAAAATATGCGCCCCTCATCGCCCGGTAAAACTCGCTTATCTCCCAAGCGCCACCATCAATGGCGCGGTTGGGTTACCCACGCACGTATTGATGAGAATCACGGAATAAGGGGAACACGATCTCGCTTGACAGACGTGCCAAGAAACCGCCGCTAAACGTCTTTGAGGTGATATAGTAATTCAAACAAGGGCTTGGTAGCGGTGTGATGTCACGCCGCATAATACGTCGGCAGATTGGATCAAGATATGTGTTTTATTCTCTCTACGCTTGGAATGTGGAATTTATTTTGCGAGCCGACACTATCCCGGTGTTCATTATTTTCTCCGAATTATTCAAGGGAGGAACCCGCCTTGCAATGCCGAACATTATGCACGCCGGACTTATCGTCATTGAAGACTGGTTCAGGGCTACCGAGGAGTCTCGACTAGGGGTGTCCGGACAGCCGGACTATCGATATCCGCCGGACTCCTGCATCACGAAGATAGAAGATTGAAGACTCGGCTCGTGTCCCAAGGTACTTTCCTTGGCGTGGAAGGCAAGCTTGGCAATACGGATATGTAGATCTCCTACCATTGTAATCGACTCTGTAACCCTAGCCTCTCCGGTGTCTATATAAACCGGAGGGCCTTAGTCCGTAGGACACAACATTACATCTCAACAATCATACCATAGGCTAGCTTCTAGGGTTTAGCCTCCTTGATCTCGTGGTAGATCTACTCTTGTACTACCCATATCATCAATATTAATCAAGCAGATTTAGGGTTTTACCTCCATCGAGAGGGCCCAACACAGGTAAAAACATTGTGTCCTCGCCTCTTGCTACCATCCGCCTAGACGCACAGTTCGGGACCCCCTACCCGAGATCCGCCGGTTTTGACACCGACACCTACCATATGATCTTGATCTCTAGCCTTCCCCAAGTTGCTTTCCACTCAAATCTTCTTTCCACCAAATCCAAAACCTATGAGAGAGAGTTGAGTGTTGGGGAGACTATCATTTGAAGCACAAGAGCAAGGAGTTCATCATCAACGCACCATTTCTTACTTCTTGGAGAGTGGTGTCTCCTAGATTGGCTAGGTGTCACTTGGGAGCCTCCGACAAGATTGTGGAGTTGAACCAAGGAGTTTGTAAGGGCAAGGAGATCGCCTACTTCGTGAAGATCTACCGCTAGTGAGGCAAGTCCTTTGTGGGCGACGACCATGGTGGGATAGACAAGGTTGCTTCTTCGTGGACCCTTCGTGGGTGGAGCCCTCCGTGGACTCACAAGAACTGCTACCCTTCGTGGGTTGAAGTCTCCATCAACGTGGATGTACGATAGCACCACCTATCGGAACCACGCCAAAAACATCCGTGGTTCCAATTGTGTTTGAGTCCTCCAAACCCTTCCCTTTACTTTCTTGCAATTTGCATGCTTTACTTTCCGCTGCTCATATACTCTTTGCATGCTTGCTTGATATGTATTGTGAATGTTAAACTTGTGCCTAAACTCCACTTAAACTTAAGAAAACTTAAAACGCAACTTTGGTACTTAGTGTCTAATCACCCCCTCTAGACACCTCTTCTCAAGGTCGCATAAGTGGTATCGAGCATTGGTCTCCATTGCTTTGGTTTAATCACCATTGGAGGAAGATGGATGAGTCTACTATTGGGAGTCTTAGACATAGAGTGCCTATTCTTGATGGAGAGTATTTTCATGAGTGAAAAAATGAGATGCTTGTTATTTTCAGTCAATATCATTTGAACAAGTACATTGCTAGCCCGTGTGCTCCTTATGTTCATCCTATGCATCCTACCCATGATGAGTCAATTGATGTCGGTGTCAAAACCGGCGGATCTCGGGTAGGGGGTCCCGAACTGTGCGTCTAGGCGGATGGTAGCAAGAGACGAGGGACACAATGTTTTTACCCAGGTTCGGGCCCTCTCGATGTGATAGAGGCAAAGGTGTCCCGTCTTTCGATGAGATGGAGGATTTCGCTTTGTGGAAGTCGACTTTGACGATCCGACTACGAACGTGCGAGGACGTCGCGCCTTAGCAATCGCTAAACCGACTCCGAGAGGTTATTGACCACGCCGAGCACGATCAACTCGACCACGAGGGTCTGCTTCTGCGAGCAAACGAAGAACAAGCAAGAAACTGAGATTGCAACTGGATATTGCGAATATAAGATGAAAGCTTTATTGATCAAGGTGGGGTTCTGGACGCCTTTGTCCGGTCGTTGAACACAAACGGCACGCGGTTGCAGCTATGGCGAACTTTTGATCTAAACAAAACCCAAGTCTAAACGGTGCCCTAAGGGCTGTATATATGGAGGAAGAGGGGTGAATTTCGTGGCCCTTGGTGGAGGGGTCCAAACTAACCCTATCTCTTGTTTCCCCACACATACGGACTCTAAAAATAGCCTATACTAATGTATTTCGAAATTACATGGGCCTGGCCCAATAATAAGGTGACGCAAGACCTAGAATAGCCTTTGGACGAATATTATGAAGTGGCATCTTGTATATTTCGTCCAAGGCTTCATGCACTCCTTATGGTGGCTTCAAAGTCCTGAAATCATCACTTGTAACTCCGTTCTTGATCCTTGCGCATGCCATCAACTCCATGTGTGTTCTTGCTCCAATGTTCATCCTTCTCCAAGCTAGGCCCTTCATTTGTAAGCAAAACAAATGTATCCAATTTAGGCATCATATTCTCATGAACATTAGAATCATTACCAAGAAACGAAAGTACCGGTAATTTAGTTGGCGTCTGTGAGCTCTAGTAATTGGTCCAAGATGTATAGCAAATAGGGCTGTGGGTGTAACAATGGTATTGATGTCCTCATCATCCTCCCTTCTTGAAATGAAGTCGTCCTCGACGGCAGCTCATCTTCCTCACCCAAATATGGCTTCAAATCTGCAATGTTAAAAGTGGGACTAACCCCAAAATCTGCAGCAGCTCAAGTTTATATGCATTATCATTTACTTTCTCCAACACCTTAAAGGGACCAGAAGACGTGGCATTAGCTTTGATTTATGCAAATCAGAAATCTATCCTTACGCAAATGTAACCAAACAAGATCTCCGTGCAAACACAACATGTTTTCTACCCTTATCTCCAAAGAAGTTTATATTTAGCATTCATACGCTCAATGTTTTCCTTAGTTAACTCATGCATTTTAAAATCAATTCAGCACGTTCTTTAGCATCAAAATTAACCTTCTCCAAGATGGAAGAGGCAACAAATCAATTGGTGCACGAGGTAGGAAACCATACACAACTTCAAAAGGGCACATCTTAGTAGTAGAATGCAATGAACGATTATAAGCAAATTCAATATGAGGCAAGCATTCCTCCCACATTTTCTTATTATTCTTTAGAACAGCCCTAAGCATAGTAGACAATGTTCTATTGACTACTGCTTTGTCCATCGGTTTGGGGGTGACAAGTAGTACTAAAAGCGCTTTAGTCCCCAACTTAGCCCATAAACATCTCCAAAAGTGGCTAAGAAATTTAGTATCACGATCTGAAACAATAGTATTTGGCACACCATGCAAGCGAATAATTTCACGAAAGAACAAATCAGCAACATTGACAAGATCATCGCTTTTATGACATGGTATAAAGTGTGCCATTTTCGAGAATCTATCCACGACAACAAATATGCTATCCCTCCCCTTCTTTGTTCTAGGTAAACCTAAAACAAAGTCCATAGATATATCCTCCCAAGGAACACTAGGTACAGGCAAAGGCATATATAAACCATGAGGATTTAGTCGTGACTTAGCTTTTTGACATGTAGTGCAAATGAGCAATAAAACGCTCAACATCCCGTCTCATCTTTGGCCAAAAGAAATGTGTAGCAAGTACGTCCTCCGTCTTCTTCACGCCAAAGTGTCCCATTAGTCCTCCTCCATGCACCTCCTGCAACAACAAAAGACGAACGGAGCTAGCTGGAATGCATAGCTTGTTAGCACGGAACACAAATCCATCATTAACGACAAACTTGTTCCATGTTCTTCCTTCTTTACAATTCTGCAATACATCTTTAAAATCAGCATCATGCACATATTGATCTTTGATGGTCTCCAAACCAAATATTTTGAAGTCAAGTTGTGAAAGCATAGTATAGCGACGAGACAATGCATCAAGAATAACATTTTCTTTACCCTTCTTGTGTTTAATGACATAAGGGAAAGTCTCAATGAATTCAACCCATTTAGCATGTCTACGATTCAGTTTAGCTTGACTTTTAATATGTTTCAAAGATTCATGATCGAAATGTATAACAAATTCTTTGGGCCATAAATAATGTTGCCATGTTTCTAAAGTCCTAACAAGAGCATATAATTCTTTATCATAAGTAGAGTAATTCAGACTAGGCCCACTCAATTTTTCGTAAAAGTATGCAACAGGTTTGCCATCTTGTAATAACACACCTCCTAATCCAATTCCACTAGCATCACATTCAAGCTCAAAAGTCTTATTAAAATCGGAAGTTGGAGTAAAGGAGCATGTGTCAACTTAGCTTTCAATACCGTGAAGGCTTCTTCCGTGCGGTACCCCAAACAAAAGGCACATCCTTCTTTGTAAGCTCGTTGAGAGGTGCAGCAATGGTGCTGAAATCTCTCACAAAACGCCTATAGAAACCAGCGAGGCCAAGGAAACTCCTCACTTGTGTGACCGTTTTGGGCTGCGGCCAACTCTCAATAGCTTCAATCTTGGCTTTATCAACTTCAATTCCTGTGGAGTAACAACATAGCCAAGAAAAGATACTCGATCGGTGCAAAAGGTGCACTTCCCAAGGTTACCAAACAAACGTGCATCACGAGAGCATTAAAAACAACACGAAATGTTCCAAATGTTCTTCCAAAGATTTGCTATAAATCAAGATATCATCAAAATAGACTACCACAAATCGTCCAATGAAAGCACGTAAAACTTCGTTCATTAATCTCATGAAAGTACTAGGTGCATTAGTTAACCCAAAAGGCATGACTAACCACTCATATAATCCAAACTTAGTTTTAAATGCTGTTTTCCATTCATCTCCCAATTTCATACGAATTTGATGGTATCCACTACGCAAATCAACTTTGGAGAATATTGTAGAGCCACTCAGTTCATCAAGCATATCATCTAGCCTAGGAATAGGGTGACGATAACGAATAGTAATATTATCAATGCCTCTACAATCAACACACATACGTGACGTACCATCCTTTTTTGGCACTAGAATAATAGGAACAGCACAAGGACTAAGGGATTCGCGATATAACCTTTGTCGAGCAGCTCCTGTACTTGACGATAATCTCCTTCGCCTCCTCCGGATTGGTACGGTATGGTGCACAGTTGGGTAACGATGCACCGGGAATTAAGTCAATTTGATGCTCAATCCCTCGAATAGGTGGTAATCCGGTGGCACGCCTTGTGGAAAGACGTCGTGAAACTCCTGCAAAATGTTAGTGACAGCGAGGGACAAAGAGGAAGGCACGCCCTCGAATGAAAATAATGCCTCTTTGCACACAAAAGCATAGCAAACAGATTTGCTAAAATCTAACTCATCAATATCAGATTTGGTGGCAAGTAAACATGCACTTTTCAATTTAATTTCGTATAACAAAGAGATGATTTACTAATAGGCTTCATGTGTTGCTCAAATTCTTTTGCCACAATCTGATTTTCACTCTTATTTTTCTCTCTGTTTTGCTTTATTAGCTCTATTAATATCATCTTTCAAAATGGACTCGGAGTCATAGGAAGCAAAGTAATATTTTATCCTTATGAACAAGAGTATACCGATTGTTTCTACCATGGTGTCTGAAATTTTATCAAATTGCCATGGTCTACCAAGTAACAAGGAACATGCTTGCATAGGTACCACATCACAATCAACATAATCAGCATATGTAGAGATACTAAAATGCACACGAACAAGACGTGTTACCTTAACCTTGCCGCTGTTGTTGAACCATTGGATGTAGTAAGGATGTGGATGTGGTCTTGTGGTGAGAGATAGCTTCTCCACCATCTCCATGCTAGCCAAGTTGTTGCAGCTCCCTCCATCTATGATGACGCGAATAGAACGTTCCTTCACAACTCCTTTTGTATGGAACAAATTATGCCTCTGATTTTGCTCACTTGTGTAACTGCACACTCAAAACACGTTGAGCAACTAAACATTCATACTGTCGGCAGATCGCTGCGGCAGCCATGTATTGTGTCTCATGATCGTAATCATCTCCACCGTGTTCCTCATGTGTAATAAGAGCCAAAGTCTCCTCATCATAGTCACTAGCGGACTCATACCCACCATCCTCCGTAGCAATCATCACACGCTGAGATTTGCATTCTCTCGCAAAATGTCCTCTTCCCTTACAACGACGACAAATAATATCACTTGTGTGCCTGTTGACGCCATGGAAGAAGAGCTCTGGCAGGCCCAAAGCAGTGTGCTCTTGGCGATAGTGGTGGTTGTGCACCTTTCTTGTATCACGGTTGGAGGTGGCACCAAGGAGGTGATGGTGCGAAGGAAGTAGATGATGCACGTGGTGTCCATGATGAAGGTCGACTGCGAAAAAAGTTAGTGCGGCGCCAATGCCTCATCGATCCTGCACTTCACGCTCAGCTTTACAAGCAAGATGGAATAAACGAGTGATATTATTATAATCCTTATAGTCTAGAATGGTCTCAATCTCTATTTAATCCACCCGAAAACGCAAGCATAGCTTCATTCTCCTCAACAATACCACATCTAATCAAGCCAGCTTGCAATTCCCGATAATATTCTTCTACGAATTTTTTCCTTGTCTTAAGCGCTGCAATTTTTGAAGTAATTCACGTTGATAATATGGTGGAACCCAACGAGTACGCATAGCAGTTTTCAAAGCAGCCCAAGTAGCTGGAGCAGGATATAATCTACAATGTTCGGACCACCAAACACATGCAAAGCTAGTGAAAGCACAAACAAAGAAGCAGAACACGTCTCTCCTCGTGATATTGTAAACATGTAAATCGTTGTTCAGTTTCTAACTCCCAAGTAAGATATATATCGGGAACATATCTACCCTCAAATGGTGGAATATTCAATTTCAGTTTAGGGAGATGGTCATGATCTCGTACTGAGGGGAGCCCTAGCATTGCCATTATTTGCATGTGGACGACACGGTGGTTGTGGTGCTGGTGGTTGCACGTAGTTACGATGTTGATCAACCTCCTCCTCGTAATCTCCCACATAATCATCCTCCTCGGTACCAATGAAGAACGATGGCAGGAGCCAAAGAAGCACCAACAAGAGTAGCAGCGGCACCAGAATTTTGTCCTGCTCAAGAGGAACACGCTGAGCTCGTCCATACCGATTCGGAAGGGGCGTAGTTGTTGTCGCTGCAGAGGTGCGATAGGTGCAGCCGGCGGTGGTTGTGGAAAACGCTGAGCAATTCATCAAACTTGCTAGCAAGCTTTGTTTCAAACGCCTTCTCAATGCCATCTATCTTCTCCATGGCCTCGTCAAATCTGTTTACCACATCTTGCACCGTCCAATCATCATTTGTCAAACTTATCATGTAGCTGTTTGTTTGTCGTTCTCCCAATCAGCCTCATCGGCCTGTGTTCTGCCATGGTTAGCAACAATAGAAACACACAAGAATATGATCCTCAGACTACTAGGAAGTGGTGGTGGTGGTGTGGTGGGCAGTCACAAATCCGTGAAGCAAATCTCAAATTCTTACCGCCTACTTACCCAGCGGTGGTGGTGATCGGCAACCGTTGTAGTCAAAACTCTCAAAGCTTGGCTATAGCGATTACCGGGGAGAATCAAACGCACGACGAGATGTATGTGGAGCTGGGAAGGCTTATAATATGGTAGCAAAAGGGTCAAGAATAATCAAATCAGAGATGCAAAGTTGAATAAACGCTCAACGACGCAGATCTTGTCTTGGTCCTAGGCTAGACCGTGCTAGAGACGCGAGCCTAGAACACTAACAAAATCACGGCGCTGCACGTAAACAAAGGAAAAGCACACTCTGAATTTTATTTTCGCTCTTTTTTTTTTTTTGCGAAAAATCACTATAATGGCGAGTGTCTCAAAACTCTTCCCAGTGTCAAATCGACAGATGGGCACGAAATTTTTTCGACCAAATTTTTTTTTTTTGATCGCCTTGACCCAAAAAGCTGAAACGGGTCAAAAAAACTTTCTATAACGGCGACTGGCTCAATACGCTTAGAAACACCTAAAAATAGGATAGCCGAAAATTTTTATCCCGTGCGTTTTTGGAAAATTTTGGGCCTAAACGGAGGGTGGTTTCCGGACTCTTTTTTTTTTTTTGGAAACCAACCTCTTCTACGGACGGCAAAAGATTGCTGGAATCCGAAACCTACTCAGACAAGGAAACACGAATCGGAAAACTAGATGGATCCCGAAAACAAACCTAATATGCAAGGGACTCGGATTGGTGATGATATATGGCAGCGGTGGTGGTATATGGATACGGATTCGAAGCGGTGGCGGATAAGCGGTGGTGGTATATGGATACGGATTCGAAGCGGTGGTGCGGCGGCGTGACAACTTATGACCGTAACTCAAACTCTAAAAGACTAGACTCTAAGACCAAAGAACTAGACACGACGATGCAACCGCAAATTCAACAATGCAAATACGTAAAAGATTATGCAAAGGCTCGATCGGTTCGGATAGGATGAACTAACCCTAATTTTTTTTGGCTTTTTCGTGGACTATAGGTATGAAGACAGACTCGATCTAAACTACGAAAAATCAGTAAAATCTCACCGAGCAACCCGGAAATCTGATACCACTTGATAGAGGCAAAGGTGTCCCGCCTTTCGATGAGATGGAGGATTTCGCTTTGTGGAAGTCGACTTTGACGATCCGACTACGAATGTGCGAGGACGCCGCGCCTTTAGCAATCGCTAAACCAACTCCGAGAGGTTATTGACCACGCCGAGCACGATCAACTCGACCACGAGGGTCTGCTTTCCTGCGAGCAAACGAAGAACAAGCAAGAAACCGAGATTGCAACTGGATATTGCGAATATAAGATGAAAGCTTTATTGATCAAGGTGGGGTTCTGTGACGCCTTTGTCTGGTCGTTGAACACAAACGAAGTACGCGAAGTTGCAGCTATGGCGAACTTTTGATCTAAACAAAACCCAAGTCTAAACGGTGCCCTAAGGGCTGTATATATGGAGGAAGAGGGGGTGAATTTCGTGGCCCTTGGTGGAGGGGTCCGAAACTAACCCTATCTCTTGTTTCCCCACACATACGGACTCTAAAAATAGCCTATACTAATGTATTTCGAAATTACATGGGCCTGGCCCAATAATAAGGTGACGAAGACCTAGAATAGCCTTTGGACGAATATTATGAAGTGGCATCTTGTATATTTCGTCCAAGGCTTCATGCACTCCTTATGGTGGCTTCAAAGTCCTGAAATCATCACTTGTAACTCCGTTCTTGATCCCCTTGCATGCCATCAACTCCATGTGTGTTCTTGCTCCAATGTTCATCCTTCTCCAAGCTAGGCCCTTCATTTGTAAGCAAAACAAATGTATCCAATTTAGGCAGCATCATATTCTCATGAACATTAGAATCATTACCAAGAAACGAAAGTACCTGGTAATTTAGTTGGCGTGCGCGAGCTCTAGTAATTGGTCCAGTATGTATAGCAGCAGGGGCTGTGGGTGTAACAATGGTATTGATGTCCTCATCACGATGGAGGTAAAACCCTACGTCCTGCTTGATTAATATTGATGATATGGGTAGTACAAGAGTAGATCTACCACGAGATCAAGGAGGCTAAACCCTAGAAGCTAGCCTATGGTATGATTGTTGAGATGTAATGTTGTGTCCTACGGACTAAGGCCCTCCGGTTTATATAGACACCGGAGAGGCTAGGGTTACACAGTCGGTTACAATGGTAGGAGATCTACATATCCGTATTGCCAAGCTTGCCTTCCACGCCAAGGAAAGTACCTTCCTGACACGAGCCGAGTCTTCAATCTTCTATCTTCGTAGTCAGGGAGTCCGGCGGATATCGATAGTCCGCTGTCCGGACACCCCTAGTCCAGACTCCTCAAGAGCCTCGAACCAGTCTTCAATGACGATAAGTCCGGCGTGCATAATGTTCGGCATTGCAAGGCGGGTTCCTCCTTGAATAATCTGGAGAAAATAATGAACACCGTGATAGTGTCCGCTCGCAAAATAAATTCCACATTCCAAGCGTAGAGAATAAAACACATATCTCGATCCAATCTGCCGACGTATTATGCGGCGTGACATCACACCGCTACCAAGCCCTTGTTTGAATTACTATATCACCCAAAGACGTTTAGCGGCGGTTTCTTGGCACGCCCCGTCAAGCAGAGATCGTGTTCCCCTTATTCGGGATTCTCATCAATACGTGCGTGGGTAACCCAACCGCGCCATTGATGGTGGCGCTTGGGAGATAAGCGAGTTTTACCGGGCGGTGAGGGACGATATTTTCGTCCGCCTATATATAAGGGATAAGGATTTACCTTCTCACCCACGCCTTCTTCCTCCTTTGCTCATCCATCCTGCGAACCCAAGCTCCAACGCCTAAGTCACGCATCCCGCCTCGACCCTTCTCCTAACATGTCCGGAGGGGAGGCAAATGGATGGCCTCCACCGCCAAGGAGGAGGACATCACCAAGCTGCGCGACGCGGATACCTTTCGGGCGACATCGCGCATCGGCCGCCCGACGCGGGCAGCTCATTCCTACCCCAGACCTCATGAGAGGTTGTTTTCCTTCCCCACTTCCTCCGCGGATGGGCTTTCCGCTCCATCCATTCATCCGGGGCTCATGTTTTACTACGGCCTAGATTTCCATGATCTGCGCCAACTTCGCCCTCAACATCTCGGCATTTATCGTGGGTGTGCGAGGCTTTTCTCGCATCCGCCCCACTTCGCCTATGGCTCAAGACCTTCAACGTCAAGCAAGGTTGTGAAGGGGCGCAAGCGAATGCGGAGGCGCCATGTTGGGCAAGCTGCCCAACGCCCCTTGGCTAGAAGGGACCTTCGTGGACTCCGTCAAGGGGTGGCAATCGGGTGGTTCTACATCACCGAGCCGCGAGCCTACATGGGCGGCGGCCCTGCATTTAGATCTGGAATCCCCACGCAGCTCACCTCCCGGAAAGAGAAGGGCTTGCTGTGGGGTGATCCGGTGGAGGTGACGGGACTTGAGCCTGCATCAAGAAGCCGGTGAGCAATAGGCTCCGCTCGTCGACGTGGTCCAGGTCATGCTCCTCCGGCGGATTCTCTCGTGCCAAGAACGGGCATTTAATCTGTGGGAGTTTAATCCGGAACAGCACCAGATGTTGAGCGGGCTCTTCGATACTACGTACGAAGGCGCCTGGAGGGTGCTGTTCAAGGGCGCCAAGGTTTGCATCCGCGACCAAGACCATGGATTCAGCTCATGATCTCAAGCCGACGAGGTAAGTGATTCAACCCCATTACGGGACACTTGTAGTAGTTAGATTGACTCTAGCGAGGTTTTTAATCTGCCTCTTCCTTTGACAGATGGATGGAGAAGGCCAAGCTGCTTATCAGCCCGCTCCTATGCCGAAGAACCGATGGATGCCCGCTTAGCAAGGTTGCTGGTCCCGCCTTTGTCCGACGTGGCGCCGAGAAGAAGGCCAAGAAGGTGGCCACGGGGACTCGAAGAGTTCCGTGTCGAACATCCGACGACGACGAGGACTCCTCCCGAAGACGAGGAGGAGGAAGAGGAGTACTCTCCCGAAGGAGGAGAGAGAAGAGGAGGGCCTCCCCAACCGGGCGGCGAAGGGTCCAAGAGGGGAGAACTATTCCCGGACGGTTTTGCCAACATCAATGTTGGCGAGGAAGAATGGCCTCCAAGGGCGAAAGTCCGCAGATCGTAAGTATTCAGATCATTTATATGCCTGCGCCAGATGCCATGTAGTGTCCTTCTAACGCCGCATTCTACTCGTAGTCCGGCCGTTGACGATCTTCCCGACTCGATGAGCGGGTCTTTGGCACCGTCGGATGTAAATTCCATCCCGACCGCTTCTACCCCAGCGTCGACGAGGACGACGAGGCGGAATCCTGAAGGGACTCGCCAGGAGGAGGCTCCGGAGGTGCCGTCAGGCAGCCCCCCGGACTTTGTGCCGGACTCCACATCGGAACCCGCAGCGTTTCCAGAGTCCGGCAAGCGGCCCCTTCGAAGGAAGGGCAGGACCGTGGCGCCGGCGGCCCCCATCCAACCGGAGGCGCCGGATAACCTGCTGGAGGCGCTTAAAGGCGCTTCCATCGAGGAAGAACACCGCACTCTCATGGGTGCGGTGATTGAGGAGGTCCAGCTCGCCAAGGGCGGGCTGGCCGAAGCCTGCAACAGCCTTCTAACAGGCTTTGAGGTAAGAAGTTTTAAAATAATGTAATGTGATACCGCATAGACAGTAGCCCCTGATGCTTAGTTTGGTGTTCGAAAAGAAAAGCCGGACTAAGGATCTAACAAAATAGACGCAGGGTTGCTAAAAAATATGTCAATATGGGTGTGCAGGCTGCGCTGTTGACCTCTGCCGCATTAACGGCGGAGGTCGAGGCGCTGAAGAAGGACCTTGAGCGGTCGAAGCAAGAGCTCGGCCATGCCAAGAGGCAGCTCAAGGAAAAGAAGGTGAATAACACCACTTTAAATAAGTACCTTCTGAAAAAGGGTTTCGTTGCAAACATGATTAATAAGGATAATATATGTAATGTAGGGGCCACTAACGAGGTGGCAGCCACGAAGGATGCCGTGTCGTGGCCGCATAATCTGCCACAAACGGATCGAGCGAGAAAAGCAAGCGGCACTGGTGGCGGAATTTCGGCAAGAGCTCCAGGCTCTCATGGAAAAGCATGAGAGTTTGGAGCGTGACTCCAAGACTCGAGAGTCCGAGCTTGCCTCGCTCTCGAAAGTGCCAAGTCCGCCAGGCCGAGGCCCGTAAGGCCGTGAGGAAGTAGAGGACATGAAGAAGATAGCGGCGGTAAGGCATTTTTCATGCAGAGCAAGCATGTTAATGTAAATTACCGGATACTTACCCGAATTCGGAGCTCTCCAGGGGCATTTGCAGATCTGCCGCGTAGTGCGTCTGATGCCGCTGCGTTTTATCATGGCGAGGAGGGAGCTCAACGGAGAAGGTCTTCGGTCTCGGTATCTTTGAGGCCGCCATCCGGTGGCCCCAAGCGACCAGTGAAGCAACTGGTCGAACTCCTAAAGGTAGCCGAGGAGGCCATGAAGGGCCTCACAGTCCGGTGTGGCTGGGCAGCCATGCAGCAGCTACTTTGGCCTAGTCGCGGCGGCTGGTCGATGCATGCCCCGTGCTGGATGTGATCAAGCGCCCGCTTTGCATTGAAGGTGCTCGTCGGGCCCTTGCCCGCATAAAGGTGCAATGGGGCAAGCTGGATGCGGAGAAGCTTCACGGATCCGCCGCCGCCGGCAATGAGCATCGCACACCGGCGATATTATAATGTTGTCTGAAGGAGCCCGCGATATTGCGGATGAGTGCCCTCTTAATGTAATCTTTGAGTGAACTCACTGTGTTTTTTATCCCGTCTTGCTGAAAACCTCGTTTATATGTGCCATGAGCAATGCTTTGTTGAATTTAAAATATTACCTTCATGCGGCCGTTTATTAAATCGAGAGATGGCAAGTCATTGGCTTCACCCCCAAGCCACAGTCTTTGGGGTGTTCGGTGATAAACTTGAGCACTCTTGTTCCCATTTTTGGGTCCATCTAGGGAGGCGCTCAACACGACGAACAAGGCAACCGGACTTATAATGCTTGAACACTCTCACTTAGCCATAGAATTCTATAATTTTAAATTTCGTCGAAGCCCCTGGTATTCGGAAGACCGAATCCGGGGCGCTATCCACGCCTTCGTCGGACATCATCCGGAACTTCGCTCGAAGCGGCATGAGTCTTTAGGGACCCGAAAAGACCTCTCGAACAGCGACCAGTCTCTCGCCTTATCATGCCAGTCAGTTTTAGCTTTCTCCACTGAGGCGTTAACCCGGCTCAACCGGGCGCAATCGCAGTGGTTCTCCCAGTGCTACCTTAGCCGACGGAACGGAACGTAAGGTACCAAAACATGGGAGCCGGGCAAACCCAACTATTGACCCAAGACATGATTCGGAGCTGATTCATATAATGCTATAAGTTCGGGGTGCCGCACTTGTGAAAGTGTTCGGACTTAATCACACCATAATCTGGGGAACAGAAGCCCCTGGTGTATTCGGCCGTACCAAAGTATCTGGTAGCAAGATGTCATATAGTGAACATATGTAAAGATAACGCATTGCAATGAAAAGGTAATGAACTTGCAAAAAGGAAGTGATCGTTGTTTATGAAAGAAGGTCCGCTAATAAAGCGGATGATACAAATAGTCTTGATAAGCGAGGATTTGGACGAAATTAACATGTCACCCTCCGGATAAGCTGAGACTTGGTGTATGTAATGTAATGCTCGTAATGGAGACCACCGAGTGTTAAATCGCAGCCTTCTTTGATCCCTGACTGTTGCATCGTGAGTTCGGCAAGTTCGCCGTCGGACAGGGCTTCTGTTTAGTGGAGTCCTGTATATGCAAAAAGAAGAAAAGATAAAAAATAAAACCAAGGGGGGCGCTAGCATGAGCCCCTGGTGTGGTCGAGCCGCACTCTTTGGTCCTTGTGGTTAAGCCCCTCCCCTGCGCCCATGGTATCTCCAAAGCGTAATGATGTACACGGAGTGTTATTCTTGTGATCATGCGCGGGCGAGGGTGGGGGCCGCATTGCTACGCGTGCTCTGACCGCGCCAGGTGGTCTTGGTTAGTGTTGCTCCGGGCGCTCTTTAATGCATCCGGCTTTTTGAATGCCGGACTAGCGAATTGCCGTAGAAGGCTGCTCTGTAATTCTGCCGCGAGAGCCGCTGTATGTTCCTCCGTTCGGAGGGAGCGTTCCGTATTCCCATTGACCGTAATGACTCCCCGAGGGCCTGGCATCTTGAGCTTTAGGTATGCATAATGCGGCACCGCGTTGAACTTTGCAAACGCGGTTCGTCCGAAAGCAGGCGTGATAGCCGCTTCGAACGGGACTATATCAAAGATTAACTCTTCGCTTCGAAATTATCCGGGATCCAAGACCACTTCGGTGTGATGAGCTCAGACAGTTGGCTTCCACTCGGGATGACACCTTTAAAGGTTGTCTTAGTAGGTTTGATCCTGGATGGGTCTATGCCCATTTTGCGCACTGTGTCCTGATAAAGCAGGTTCAGGCTGCTGCCGCCGTCCATCAGGACTCTTGTGAGGTGAAATCCATCGACGATTGGGTCTAAGACCAATGCGGCGAATCCGCCATGGCGTATGCTGGTCGGATGGTCTCGTCGATCAAAAGTGATCGGACAAGAGGACCATGGATTGAACTTCGGGGCGACTGGCTCCATCGCGTAGACGTCACGTAGTGCGCGTTTCCTCTCCCTCTTGGGTATATGGGTCGCGTAAATCATATTCACCGTCCGCACTTGTGGGGGGAAACCCTTCTGTCCTCTGTTGTTCGGCGGCCGGGTCTCTTCTTCGTCATCGCTATTTAGCCCCTTGTCATTGTGTTCGCAATTAACTTGCGACCTGTTGAACACCCAACAATCTCTATTGGTGTGATTAGCTGGCTTTTCGGGGTGCCATGTATCCGGCATGGCGGTCGAGTATTCGGTCTAGATTGGGCGGGCCGGAGTTGTTCTTTTAAATGGCTTCTTCCGTTGACGGGTTTGGAGCCTCGGAATCCGGCATTGACCGCCGTATCCTCTTTGTCGCCGCCCGTTAATGTGGCGTTTGTTTTTATTCGGCGTGACTGCCGTGGTTGTCCTTAGTGTCCGGACTGCCGAATTTTTGCGGAGATTGTTGCTGCGGGATAGCCAGCTGTCCTCTCCCGCACAAAAGGGTCATTAACGATGTGAGGGCTGCCATGGATTTTGGCTTCTCCGCCCCAGTGCGGGTTAGCCATTCGTCCCGGATGTTATGTTTGAAGGCTGCAAGGGCCTCCGCATCCGGACGGTCGGCGATTTGATTTTTCTTCGTCAAGAACCGTGTCGAAACTATGCGGCGATTCGTCAGCTGCTGAATAATGTGGCTTAGGTCATCGGTGTCTGGTGGTCGCACGTATGTACCTTGGAAGTTATCAAGGAACGCGGCCTCCAGGTCTTCCCAACACCCAATCGACTCTGCGGGCAGGCTGTTAAGCCAATGCCGAGTTGGTCCTTTAAGCTTGAGTGGGAGATATTTGATGGCGTGGAGATCGTCGCCACGGGCCATATGGATGTGGAGAAGATAATCTTTGATCCACACCGCGGGGTATGTTGTACCATCTTAAGATTCGATATTCACGGGTTTGAACCCTTCGGGGATCTGATGATCCATTACTTCATCAGTGAAGCATAACGGGTGTGCGGCGCCCCTGTATTGAGCAATATGGCGACGCAGCTCGAGGGAGCGCTGTCTGCTGTGTTTGGCCCGGCCGGCGTTATGTCCGGCGCGACGGTATTCGTCGTGGGTCGTAGGGCGCCCACGTGATCCATAGATGGATCTGGATTGTCTTGCTTTGTCCTCCAAGATGTCTCGCAAGTCCGTAGCGTTCCTTTTGGCCGTACTCTTGGATCGATGTCGGGTACAGTCTTGGTGGGGGCTGAATGCCTCTCTGTCGCGACCACGGGTTGGTCGGTCACCATGTCGTCTTGCTGGTGATAAAGGTATGTATGCTTCCTCCTCTAATCGGGGAGCAGCTTGCGTCTTAGGTAACTTTTGGAGGGAGTTCGAGTTTATACTCTTGACGCGAGGACCTCGGTCCATCGATCGGCTAGCGATCTTGATCAGCTTGGAGCTGTTCTTGCTTTTTCTTTAGGCTATTTGCCGTGGCTATGAGCCTGCGCTGAAGCGCTCTTGTTCGACGGGATCCTCGGGTATGACGAATTCATCATCGTTGAGGCTCGCCGTCTTGGAGGGAGGCATATAGTTATCATCCTCGACCCCTTAAATGCGCATACTGCCGTGGGGCTTGCTTCTGCCCTCCTCTGTCTTTGAGTCTTGCGGGGAGGGATCGTCTTCGGCACTCTCCGGTGTTATTGTCTCCCATGCGGAATCTCCATTCTTGTTGTGGCGGGATTTAGAGCGGCGCCGCTGACGCCGGCGTTTGGGCTGCTTCTTTAGAGAATCCTCCTCCGCTGCTTTTTCGCCGTCCCCTTCTTTTGGGGTATCCACCATGTAGACGTCATATGACGAGGTGGCCTTCGGTGCCACAATGGGCGCTGGTCTGATCGTCTCCGGCATCATCGTCCATAGCGTCAATGTCATCGGAGTCGTAGTCTAGCATGTCGGTTAGATCTTCGACAGTGGCTATAAAGTGGGTGGTGGGTGGGCTCTGAATTTCTTCGTCGTCCGAACTCCAACCATCCTGGCCATAGTCCGGCCAGGATTCTCCTGATAGTGAGAGGTGCTTCAGAGAATTCAGGATATCGCCAAAAGGCGAGTGCTGAAAGATGTCCGCGGCGGTGAATTCCATAACCGGCGCCCAATCTGGTTTAATTGGCAGGGGCACGGGAGGCTCGGAGTCCGGCGAGGAGTCCGACGCCTCAGGATCACGAGTTTTGTAGGGGACAAGATTGGTATTCGGCTCCATCGCCGTGGATGTTGAAGCCCCCAGGGCAGCGTCTATCCACCGGCCCTCGTCATGGGCAATCGGCTCCGGGCTAGTAGCCGGAGCGGATTCGAGTGCGGCCACCAAAGCACTGTCCGGCGGCAGAGCTAGATCATGCCCATCGTCATAGTGCGGCGCGCTTGGCTGTGGCTCGAGTCCGTCGAAGATCAAGTCTCCGTGGTCATCGGCCGTGAAGTTCAAGCTTCGAATCGACTGACGGCCAGGGCGTAAGCTTCGATCTGCTCGGATGGCCAAGAGAATTGGCCCGCATGCAAAGCCGCCCGAATCGAAGATCTGTCTGGGAGAAAAGTCTCACCACGACAGCGTTGATGGTTGAAGATGCCATCGAGCCTATCGGTGGCGACACGGAGGAACTCTCAATGAAAGCACCAATGTCGGTGTCAAAACCGGCGGATCTCGGGTAGGGGTCCCGGCGTGCGTCTAGGCGGATGGTAGCAAGAGGCGAGGGCACAATGTTTTTACCTGTGTTCGGCCCTCTCGATGGAGGTAAAACCCTACGTCTGCTTGATTGATATTGATGATATGGGTAGTACAAGAGTAGATCTACCACGAGATCAAGGAGGCTAAACCCTAGAAGCTAGCCTATGGTATGATTGTTGAGATGTAATGTTGTGTCCCTCACGGACTAAGGCCCTCCGGTTTATATAGACACCGGAGAGGCTAGGGTTACAGTCGGTTACAATGGTAGGAGATCTACATATCCGTATTGCCAAGATTGCCTTCCACGCCAAGGAAAGTACCTTCCGGACACGAGCCGGAGTCTTCAATCTTCTATCTTCGTAGTCTGGGAGTCCGGCGGATATCGATAGTCCGGCTGTCCGGACACCCCCTAGTCCAGGACTCCCTCAATTGACATGAGTAGGAATCTTAGAACTGCCAAACTTATCATTAGAGGATTGCCTAGAAACTTGATTGGATGCTTGCCTACTTTTAAGTGTGCCTACACCATATGGAAATTTCTTGAGGAACGATTTCCAGATTATTCCTTGAAAAATCTAGATGAAATTCTCCATAAGTCTATTGCTTTGAGTACGATGAATGCTAGTGATCCTATGTTTGGTGATCGTCTATTTGATCTTACAAACCTTATGTGTGCCAAAGGAAATGTTGGTATTATTAGTGATATTATTTCCGAAGCTATAAAAATTCATAAGGAAGATCATTGTCAAACTCACTCTAATGAATCACCCTCTCTAGGACTTGATCCACCACATGACGATGTTGAACATGGATACTATGATGAGGATGATGATAGTGACTTCGATCTTGATGATGCAATGAGACACTTTGGTCTTATGGCATATCTTTGGGGATATATGTCAGGACGAAAGGAATGGGTTCTTGATAGTGGATGTACCGATCACATGACCGGAGATAAAGACATGTTTTGTGAGCTTGCTGATAATGATAGTCCTCGAAAGTATGTCAATTTCAGTGACAACTCAAAGGGTAAGGTGGTTGGCCTCGGTAAGGTGGCCATATCACATGATAGCTCCATACAAAATGTCATGCTCATTGAATCTCTTGGATACAACTTACTTTCAGTATCTAGACTTGCTGATTTCGGTTTCAATGTCTTATTTACTGAAGTTGATTGCCAAGTGTTTCGTTCAGACAATCATAAAATGGTCTTTACCGGTGTGCGTAGAGGTGATCTATACATTGTTGATTTCACTAAAAAGGCCCAACCTAAAACTTGCTTCATTGTTAAATCCTCAAAAGGTTCGTTATGGCATAGACGACTAGGTCATGTTGGTATGCGAAACCTTGACAAGCTTATTAAAGGAAATCATATACTTGGTGTTAACGATGTCATATTTGATAAAGATAGACTTTGCAGTGCTTGTGCGGCAGGTAAACAGGTTGGAGGAAGGCATCCCGTGAAGAACATCATGACCACAAGGAGGCCACTCGAGCTACTTCACATGGATCTCTTTGGACCCAACTCTTACAAGAGTCTCGGTGGAAATTCTTTTGGTCTAGTTATAGTTGATGATTTTTCAAGATTTACGTGGGTGTTCTTTCTCGATGATAAATCACAGGTCCAAAAGATCTTCAAAAACTTCGCAAGGAAGGCCCAAAATCAATTTGAAGTAAAGATCAAGAAGGTTCGCAGCGACAACGGAACGGAGTTCAAGAACGTAAATGTGGACACCTTTCTTGACGAAGAAGGGATTTCACACGATTTCTCGGCTACGTACACACCTCAACAAAACGGAGTTGTTGAGAGGAAGAACCGTACGCTCATCGAAATGGCAAGAACGATGCTTGATGAGTACAAGACGCCGAAGCACTTTTGGGCAGAAGCGGTTGAGATAGCTTGTCATGCAACAAATCGCTTGTATCTTCACAAGCTACTCGGCAAGATGGCATATGAGCTCCTCACCGGTAACAAACCCCAAGTTGGATACTTTCGAGTATTCGGCTCAAAGTGCTACATTCTTGATAAGCATCATCGCTCTAAATTTGCTCCTAAATCTCATGAAGGTTTCCTACTAGGTTATGGCTCAAACTCTCACACCTACCGTGTCTACAACAATTTCACCCGAAAGGTTGAAGAGACGGTAGCTGTGAAGTTTGATGAATCTAACGGCTCGCAAGTAGAGCAATTGCCAATCGATGTAGGTGACAAAGATCCTTCGGAAGCAATCCAAGACTTGCCTATTGGCAAGGTTCGTCCAACGGAGGTGAAGGAGAGTACCTCGTCCGTCCAAGTGGAAGCTTCTACTTCAGGACAAGGTGAACCAAGAGTTGATATGGAAGCATCCACAAGTGGGACACACCAAGATGAGGAAAACGAGGAAGTGCATCAAGATGAACGTCAACAACCTCCTTCTCCACCACGACAAGAGAACGACAACGCCAACAATGAAGAATGCCAAGAAGAAGAAGAACACGATGAAGAAGATGTTCAACGAAGACCCAAGCAAAAGCTTTCACGAGTTCGAGCAAGAATTGCTAAAGATCATCCCGTCGAGCAAATCTACAATGACATTCTAACCGGGAGAATCACTCACTCTAAAACTCGTTTAGCTAACTTTTGTGAAAACTATTCTTTCATCTCTAGCATTGAACCTATGAAGGTTGAAGAAGCATTGGAAGATCCGGATTGGATAAATGCGATGCATGGAGAGCTACATAACTTTCAGAGGAACCAAGTTTGGACATTGGTTGAGAAGCCCGACAACAACCACAACGTCATCGGTACCAAATGGGTGTTTCGCAACAAGCAAGATGAAGATGGACAAGTAGTTCACAACAAAGCACGTCTCGTCGCCCAAGGCTACACACAAGTCGAAGGTATGGACTATGGTGAGACTTACGCCCCCCTTGCTAGACTTGAGTCCATTCGCATCTTACTTGCCTATGCTAATCACCATGATATCACCTTGTACCAAATGGACATTAAAAGTGCTTTTCTAAATGGTGAAATAGAGGAGGAAGTTTATGTTAAGCAACCTCCCGGCTTTATCAATCCTAAGAAACCCAATCATGTTTACAAACTTCATAAAGCTCTTTATGGTCTTAAACAAGCTCCTAGAGGATGGTAAATGCTTGACCAAGTTTCTTATTGAAAAAGGCTTTGAACTTGAGAAAATTGATTCTACTCTTTTTACTAAAAGGGTTAATGGAGAACTATTTGTGTGCCAAATCTATGTTGATGATATTATATTTGGTTCAACTAACCCTTATTTTAGTGAAAAGTTTGGGAAGCTAATGTCGGAGAAGTTTGAGATGTCTATGATGAGTGAACTCAAATTCTTCCTTGGGTTGCAAATCAAGAAAACTAAGGAAGGTACCTTTGTTTCTCAAACGAAGTACACCAAGGACTTGTTCAAGAAGTTCAATATGCAAGAATGCAAAGGTATGTCTACACCCATGCCTACTAGTGGACATATTGACTTGACCAAAGATAGTGAACCGGTTGATCAAAAGGTTTATCACTCTATGATTGGTTCATTGTTATATCTATGTGCTTCACGTCCCGATATCATGCTAAGTGTCTGCATGTGTGCACGATATCAAGCTGCTCCTAAGGAATGTCATCTTAAGGCCGTGAAAAGGATAGTGAGATACTTAATCCATACACCAAATTTTGGCATTTGGTATCCTAAGAGGGCCTCTTTCGATCTTGTTGGCTATTCCGACTCGGACCATGCCGGAGACAAGGTTGATAGAAAGTCCACTTCGGGTACTTGTCAATTTCTTGGTAGATCTCTTGTGTCTTGGTCCTCCAAGAAACAAAACTTCGTATCCTTATCCACCTTGAAGCTGAATATATTGCCGCTGGTTCATGTTGTGCTCAATTACTTTGGATGACCCAAACTCTTAAAGATTATGGGATATATGTGAAACATGTTCCATTGCTTTGTGACAATGAAAGTGCTATCAAAATTGGTCATAATCCTGTGCAACATTCTCGAACTAAGCATATTGAAGTTCGTCATCATTTCATTCGAGATCATGTTGCTAAGGGTGACATTGTCCTTAAGCATGTTCGCACCGAAAAGCAATTAGCGGATATATTCACTAAACCTCTTGATGAGAATGTTTTTGCAGGTTAAGAGGAGAATTGAACATCATCGATGCTTCAAACTTGGAGTAGAAACTCCATTGGATACATGCAAGACATGAGCTTATGACTAACCTTGATATTTCTCTTATGATGGAAATCTTATGTCTTGGATATATTTGTATCTTGCATGTTATCTAACCCATGTAGGTACTTGGTGGAATCCAATTCCATGAGGTTGTAATCTACTCATATCTTGAGCAATCTCTACATCACCAAGTCTCTACACCATGGTGGTTGAAGACAAGGAAGCACGAAACCATTCAAACATATCCTTTGACAAATTCTATGTTGAACTTCAAAATTGTCATCTTTGGATACACAAGTGCTCTTCCTTGCAAGAACTAACCCATGTAGGTAGATGGACTCAAATTCCAAGTAGTGCTCCAAATTCTTGATGAGCTACATCAACCTTGAGCAACCCACACAAGTTCAACTACATGGACTACACCACCAACCAAGGTATGTTATTCCATCTTAGAGAAGCTTTACTCCAAGTCATGAGCTAAAGCAACTCGACAAGATGTGAATACATCAAGATGCTTAAACAAAAAATGGCAACCCCATTTCGAGCTTAAACAATGAGTATGATCTATGATCAAGTGATCTCACTTGACTCCTAAGTCAATATACTCTAACATAGGTGACTTTGTCGCCGACCATCTCTAGATGAAGTTCTCTTGTGTTCTTTTCTATGTTTTTGCATTTGTCACATGCATATTTGTTTCCCCTTTCAAAAAAAACTTCATCTTGATTTCCCTCTGTTCGCTCTGCATTTTCTGCACCCAATTCCTTGCACATCTTTCAGTAAATTCCTTGCAAATCTTTGTGAGATCTTACAAGTCTAGTGAGCTGAGGTGACAAGTGTTTTCCCTGAGATGAACTCGGTTTCACCGATTTGTTATTTCGGCCCAACCGAATCCTTTCGGTACAACCAAAGCATACCACTCGGTGCCACCGAATTCACAATAGGAAAAATAGTTTGCCATATATTCTATGTTTCTTTTGATCCAGCTCCACTCAATGAATCTTGTCCTCTACAAGCATCACATTTTTATCATTGCTTTGTGCTGTGACTCAAGGACCAAACCCATTAGACAGATTCCAGAAGACCCTTCTTGGAAATTGATGTCAAAGGGGGAGAGAAAGAACATCAAAGCTTATCATTTAGAAAGAGATCCTTAAGGGGGAGAGAGATCTTCTAGGGGGAGAGACCCTCAAAGGGAAGAGAGAGATCTCCAGGGGGAGAGAATACTAAAAGTAGTAAGTATTTCTCAAGGATCCCAGATGCTTGGTCTTCAAGAGGAGAGAGGCTCACATGTCTTCTTGAGGGGAGAGACATGTTCATATGATCTGTTGTGCTTATTTGCTTTAGCATACATTACCTCTGATCATCATTCATATCTTTCAGCTCTGATTTTTAAGCTCTGTTTTCTATTCCCTATCTTCTCCCAGTATCCCATATTAGACTCAGGGGGAGCAAGACATCTAAGGGAAAGAAATCATTCAAATTCATTGCATATCTTTACTCTTGGGGACATGTCTAATCCAATGTGGTACTTAGTACACTCTCTACATGTCATCCCAGTCTTGGTATTCTTGTGGTTTCTTCTGTTTGCTCTGGCTAGTAGATGTATCTGTGTTATCTAACCTTGTTTACACAGGTTCATTTCATCCCAAGCCAACTCAAGACTACAAGGTAAGTATATGCATCACAATCATGTGTATGAGGAATTCTTGCTGATGTACATACTGTTTGCAAGAAGGACTCATGGGCATGATGGTATTTTCCTTAATATTCTTTGCTCTGATGCATATGACCAAGATACATGTAACACATTGCCTGCTCTATCATGTTTATGCTCTCACATGATTCTATATTCCATATTCACATGATTGCATACATGTAGGGGGAGCCTATGTTTGTTACATGTCTTTCCAAAGCTTTACTTGCTACTCTTTATATCTTTATCTTACTTGCTACTCTTTATATATTTATCTAAAGCTTTGATGTATGTTGTCGTCAATTACCAAAAAGGGGGAGATTGAAAGCACAAGTGCTCCCTAGGTGGTTTTGGTAATTAATGTCAACATATCTCTTGTTGTACTAACACTTTTATCTAGTATGCTTCAGATAAGTTCAACAATGGAGTGGCATGGAATAAAGTATGTGGGAACTCCTTCAAGATGCTAAGGACAAAGGATTGGCTCAAGTTTCAAGCTCAAGACTCTTCATTTTATATTTTAGTGGTCCAAGATCACATTGAGTCTATAGGAAAAGCCAATACTATCAAGGAGGGATGAGGTGTTGCTTAATGAGCCTCTTGCTTCATGTGCTTAGTGATATGCTCCAAAACCCTCAACTACTTTCCCACTTCCACAAATGACCTAAACCTAAAGCCAAAATCGGTCACACCGATTCCTTCTATCCGGCGCCACCGATTCCAAAAGTCATAGCCACTGCCACAATCCCTAAGCAAATCGGTCTTACCGATAGGGATCTCGGTCTCACCGAGATGGGATTGTAATCTCTCTGTGTATGTCCATTGCCAAGATCGTTCTCACCAAGTTTGAGCAATCGGTACTACCGAGATTACAATGCAAACTCTCTGGATAACTTATTACCAAAATCGGTCCCACCGAGTTTGTGTAATCGGTCCCACTAAGTTTGCCTGACCAACTCTCTAGAAAGCTTATTACCAAAATCGGTCTCACCGAGTTTGTGTAATTGGTCTTACCGAGATTACGTTATGCCCTAACCCTAACCATATCGGTCTCACCGAGTTGCATTTCGGTCCCACCGAAAATCCTAACGGTCACATTATTTGCTAAATCGGTCTGACCGAGTTTAACGATTCGGTCCCATCGAGTTTGGTAGATTGTGTGTAACGGTTAGATTTTGTGTGGAGGCTATATATACCCCTCCACCTCCTCTTCATTCGAGAAGAGAGCCATCAGACTGAACCTACACTTCCAGTATACATTTTTTGAGAGAGAACTACCTACTCATGTGTTGAGGCCAAGATATTCCATTCCTACCATTTGAATCTTGATCTCTAGCCTTCCCCAAGTTGCTTTCCACTCAAATCTTCTTTCCACCAGATCCAAAACCTATGAGAGAGAGTTGAGTGTTGGGGAGACTATCATTTGAAGCACAAGAGCAAGGAGTTCATCATCAACGCACCATTTGTTACTTCTTGGAGAGTGGTGTCTCCTAGATTGGCTAGGTGTCACTTGGGAGCCTCCGTAAAGATTGTGGAGTTGCACCAAGGAGTTTGTAAGGGCAAGGAGATTGCCTACTTCGTGAAGATCTACCGCTAGTGAGGCAAGTCCTTCGTGGGCGACGGCCATGGTGGGATAGACAAGGTTGCTTCTTCGTGGACCCTTCGTGGGTGGAGCCCTCCGTGGACTCACGCAACCGTTACCCTTCGTGGGTTGAAGTCTCCATCAACGTGGATGTACGATAGCACCACCTATCGGAACCACGCCAAAAACATCCGTGTCTCCAATTGCGTTTGAATCCTCCAAACCCTTCCCTTTACTTTCTTGCAATTTGCATGCTTTACTTTCCACTGCTCATATACTCTATGCATGCTTGCTTGATATGTATTGTGAATGTTAAACTTGTGGCTAAACTCCACTTAAACTTAAGAAAACTTAAAAACTGCAACTTTGGTACTTAGTCTCTAATCACCCCCCTCTAGACACCTCTTCTCAAGGTCCTACACCGGTACTACCGCCCCGACAACCGGTACAACCGCTGGCCCCTCTGACGACCATCTCTAGAAGCCAGTGCCCGACCTCCCAGCGGTAGTACCGCCTTCCATCTCCGGTACTTCCGCCCTGCATGAGTTACCAGCGGTACAACCACCCCCGTGACTGGTACCACCGGCCTGTCTGCACACAGTGTAATGGGCCGAGCCCATGTATCCCTTTGCCCTCACTTACCCCTTCGTGGCTCTAGGCTATATATACTCCTCCACCTCCCCCTAGTTAGGGTTAGCGTTGATTTAGCTCATTTGTGAGATAGAGCCTCGCTCATCCATCGGATCTCCTCCTCGTGAGAGACCGCGGCCTCTTCGGAGAAGATACACTTGGATTCAAGGCCCCTTTACGGGAAGATCCCCTCGTGGATTCAAGACCTCCTCTCGGAGAAGAACGGTTCCATTGTATCCTTACCTTTGTTGATTGTGGATCATGTGTTACTCTTTGTTCTCGGTGATCTAGCACTTGTGTGATTGATTCCTTGTCGGTTTAGTGATTCTCTCTCGTTTTCCCCGTGTTTCCCCCTTTGTGCTTGCGCGTGTTCTTCGTGATTCCCCGTAGGATCCACTCCAAACGTGAAAGATCGTCACCATAGGGTTCCTCCCTACATAACAGTGAACATTCGTTCATTACCCTGTTAGTCTCGTTTTATTTTCCAGGGTTTTTCCGCGATTATTTTCGATCGTGATTTCTGCCCTGATCTTCGTTTTAGTTTATCTTTTCACTTGTTTATCCAAATCGGGTGAAACAAGCACCTAGATCTTCGTCTTGAAGCCCTCTTTCTGTTTAACCAACTTAAACAAGATTTTGGTACTTTAAAATTTTACTTTAGTCCAGATTAGTAAACGGATCTTGTTTCTTTCGTAGTTTGAGTTTCGTTGCTCCGTTTGATTTGATTCTTTTTGCAAACCGGAGTTCTTCAGCTGAACTTTCTGGTTAGCTCTTATTATTTGAGTTTTATTCATGCTTCTAGTTGAGTGCTTATGTATGTTATTGGTTGCTTGCGATAGAAGACCCGGAGTGCGAAGCATGCTACTACGAGTCTCTAGGTTTGGCGGATCATCAGCAAGGCAAGTAACACGTTGATCATATCCCTTTATTACCCAGTTTTTATGCATTAGTTTCAACCCTCAAACATTGCATGGTTAGGATGTGAATAACATGTCGTTTGGGAAGTAGATTATGAGGTAGAATCTATTGCCCATTTATTATCAAACCTTTGGGAATTACTTCTACATTATGATCAGGATTGCTATGCTATGGTCGTAGACGTGGATTGGGTGAGTGTATCCATGACAGATGCGAGTATTGTTAATTAATGGTTAACTTAAGGTGACTACTTAAATACACATCTGGGTGGATTGGTTGAGGCACCCTGGAGTACCCAGTGGTTGTCAGGGCACCTGGAGAATCGAGTGTTGTCCTAGGACATCCCAGAGTACCCGTGTGATCATCCTACGGTTCGCCACCCAGGCTCAAAGGGATCATAAGATTATTCATGCTAGAAACTTCCGTCTGCAGCCACAAGCCAATATGGGCTCTGGCATAGTTGAGTATGTTGTGTGACCTCTTTCAGTGGTAGACTAGAAGATGTAGGTCATACTGTCTACCCAGAGTAAAGAATTAATGCTTCTGAAAGACTGTGTCTCGGTCATCCGTTTCTCAAACATCATGTAGTGCGAGAAATCAAACGGAGGAGATCGAGTCTTGTGGGGAAAAGTGCACAAACCTCTGCAAAGTGTATAAACTAATCATGGTTAGCCGTGTCCCCGGTTATGGACATCTTGAGTATCTGGTTCTTGGATTATCATGTTGATCTCATCACTCTTAATTAATTTGTTGGGTTTTAATGATGATGCTTAATTGGGATTGAGTTCGAGGAACCTTCTGAATGTTTAACAACCACCAAGATAGTTCAATAAAATTTATTCCTTTGTTGTATGGAAAAATTGGCTTTATGCAAAACTGCAACCTTAGAGCTTTCCACCCGCCATATATGCATGTAGTGATAACATTTATTCTATTCATTACTCTATGTGTTAAATTGCCAGCATATTCCATGTGCTGACCCGTTTCGGGCTACAACATTTCATGTTGCATATTTTTCAGACGACGAGTAAGGTGCCATAGGTCGTTGTCGTTCACTCAGCTATGTCGTTGGAGTTGACGGACTCACCTTATCTTCCAAGCCTTCTGCTGTTATCATTTTTAGATGTCCTTAAGCCATATTGTTGTAATAAGTTCTCTTTTGAGACATTCGATGTAATAATTGTGTGATTGAAACTCTGTTATAAATCCTCAAGTATTGTGCGTGTCAGCATTACCGATCCAGGGATGACACTAATGCAGGGAGACTAGACTGTTTGAGGTGTGGTGGCTACAAGATGGTATCAGAGCACACACAGATTGTAGGACACGACCACTAAGCTAAAACCATAGGTCACTCCTCTCTACCCATTTCTGACTCCTCTCCTTTTTTAATCTATAGGATGGCAGATTCAAGGAATAATTTTACACAACCGGATGAAGACACTCCTTTTGGACGACACTTGGAGGAAGTTACTAGGTACCTGAACATCGGAATACCAAGCTTCACCGGGACCTACATCGCCACTCTACCAGAAGAGGAGCGTTGGATGATTCGAGTTCAAGTTCCAGGAAGAACGTTCATGCCAGTCACTGAGCCCATAGAGTTTTCCTTTAATGCACCAACCTGGAGTCTAGGCAAGAGCATGGCAGCCCACATCGCCATGGGATGCATTGGAGAAGTTTACCACAAGGATCTTAAAGATACTATGTACCAGATATGTGGGCGCCGAGATGAGCAATGGGAGATGATTATCACTAGGAGGGACCGGTCCATTGTAGCTTTCATCCAGGAGTTAAACCAGCACATTCTTCGCCAGGAGAACCAGATGTGCGCAGGAATGATATATCTAAAGAAGGCAATGACCAGGATTTAGGAGCTGGAGGAAGAACTCAAGTCTACATGCGATGGATATGAGGAGGAAATGACGATAATCATGGAGAAGAATGACGATCTGACAAGGAAGCTAGGAGTATTCATGGGAGACCCCGCGCCAGGAGGAGATGACGACGATGCCAAGGACATTCATTTGGAGGACTACATCATCATCGACGACACCGTCTCAGACCCCGACGATAGCGATGATGACTATGTTGATGAAGCTGTCATGGAGTCTTCTACCGAGTAAAACTTCTAGTCGACCACCATATCAGTAGTAGTATTCCCCCATGTAAATAGTATAGTCCGAGCACTTTTGTAACGATAGTTAGACCGATTGTATGCCCTTGTTTGAATTGATTGAAGTGATATGATTGTGTTTGTCTCATGTGCATATGGGTAGAGTTTTCCCTCTAGACCTCATTCTATTTTGTTTCTCACCTTTTCTAAACCCATCAGATGCCTCCGAGACCACTCAGTTGATCCAGCAGCAGAATACCTTGATGCAGCTACTAGTCCAGAATCAGAACCAGGGGAACAACAACAACAACAACAACAACAACCCACCACCACCACCACTTGTTGATCACTTAGCCTGTTTCCTAAGGCTGAATCCGCCGTGTTCTCTAGTAGCACCGAGCCGATTGTTCCAGATGATTAGCTACGCAAGATTGGAAGGGAGCTGACCACTATAGGATGCACAAATGCGGAGAGAGTGTGTTTTGCCACACACCAGCTTGATGGACCCGCAACATCATGGTGGAAGAATTTCATAGCCACTTACCCCATTGACACTGTTACATGGGATCAGTTCCAGCAGGCTTTCCGCACTGCCCATGTTTCAGAAGGAGCTATGAACATGAAGAAGTGCGAGCTTCGCAACTTGCGCCAAGGAGGACGCACAGTGGGCCAATATGTGGATGAGTTTAGTAAGTTAGCACGTTATGCCCCTGATGACGTCGCTACAGATGCCGCTAAGCAGGAGAAGTTTCTAGAAGGACTGAATGATGAGCTGAGCATGCAGTTGATGGTGGCAACCTTCAAGTGGTAGATAGAGCTCTTATGATTGAAGGGAAGCAGTAGCAGATAGATAACCGCAAGAGGAAGTATGGACAAGGTAAGTACAATTCAGGAGCTCAGCAGAGGCCTCGTTTTACACCGAATTCGGGAGGACACATTCACCACAACCATGGAGGCCATAATTCCAATGGAGGAAGTTCGCATAACCATAGTGGCCCCGGGAATGGGAATGGTAATGGAGGAAGTAACGGCCAGAACCATTCCAACCCAGCAACGCCCGCCAAGAAGGATCTAAGTCACATTAATTGTTTCAAGTGTGGGAAGAATGGACATTACGCCACGGAGTGTTCTGAAGCAAAGAATGGGAATGGCAACGGAAGCTCTAGGAAGAGCCCAACCCTTTCAACAGGGGACAAGTGAACCACGTTAGCATGGAGGAGGTTGAAGCACAACCCGATGCAGTAATAGGTAAGTTTTTGCTTAAGCCAATTACTACAATCGTTCTTTTTGATACTGGTGCATCGCATTCATACATATCAAGGGGATTTGTGGATAAGTATAACCTAGCAACCCAAGGCCCTAGGTCACCCATGTTAGTAACCTCGCCAGGAGCAGAGTATATGGCCATCCTATGGTGTGATCGGTTACCATTAAGGATTGGTAACTACATGTTCCCCTCAGACCTAATAATATTGGAGTCACAAGGATTGGATGTAATATTAGGCATGGATTGGTTATCAAAGAATGGAGGGAACATTGACTGCACCAGTAAGTCGATTTTGCTCACCACCCCGGAAGGAAGAAGTATTAAGTATGTGTCCCGGCATGTGCCGAAGAGGACTCAAGTAAATTCCTTATCAGGAGTTGTATAGGATGAAGTACCAGTGGTGAAGGATTTCCCTGATGTATTTCTAGAAGAGTTGCCAGACATGCCACCGGATAGAGACATTGAGTTTTTGATTGAGCTTTTGCCAGGCACAAGGCCAATATCAAAGAGACCGTATCGGATTCCCGCACATGATTTGGAGGAAATTAAGAAGCAGATTAAGGAGTTACTGGACAAAGGCTATATTCGCCCAAGTTTGTCACCTTGGGGATCCCCAGTACTTCTGGTGGAAAAGAAGGATGGATCATTAAGGATGGTTGTTGATTATCGTGCGCTGAATGAAGTGATGGTCAAGAACAAGTACCCACTGCCGATGATCAATGATTTGTTTGACCAGTTGCAAGGAGCTAAAGTATTTTCCAAGATCGATCTGCGATCAGGATACCACCAACTAAAGATTCGAAAGCAGGATATACCTAAGACAGTTGTTACTACAAGGTACAGGATATATGAGTATACCGTTATGTCATTTGGTCTGACTAACGCGCCTGGATATTTCATGAACATGATGAACAAGGTGTTTATGGAGTTTCTGGATAAGTTCATCGTAGTGTTCATTGATGATATATTGGTATACTCGAAGAATGAAGAGGAGCATAAGGAGCATTTGCGTTTGGTTCTTGAGAAGCTCAGGGAACATTAGTTATATGCCAAGTTCAGCAAGTGTGAGTTTTGGTTAAAGGAAGTTGGATTCCTCGGACATGTTATATGCGGAGAAGGAATAGCAGTGGACCCCACCCAGGTTGTTACTGTGACTAAATGGGTAGCACCCACATCGGTTGGAGAGATCCGGAGTTTTCTTGGACTCGCAGGATATTACAGGAGGTTCATTGAGAATTTCTCCAAGATTGCAAAGCCCATGACAAAGTTGTTGAAGAAGGACACTAAGGGAGTCCTGGATTAGGGGGTGTCCGGATGGCCGGACTATAGCCTTTGGCCGGACTCCTGGACTATGAAGATACAAGATTGAAGACTTCGTCCCGTGTCCGGATGGGACTTTCCTTGGCATGGAAGGCAAGCTTAGCGTCTGGATATGTAGATCTCCTACCATTATGGCGACTAGTGTGTAACCCTAACCCTCTTCGCTGCCTATATAAACCGGAGGGTTTTAGTCCGTATGACAAACAACAATCATACCATAGGCTAGCTTCTAGGGTTTAGCCTCTTTGATCTCGTGGTAGATCTACTCTTGTACTACCCATATCATCAATATCAATCGAGCAGGAGTAGGGTTTTACCTCCATCGAGAGGGCCCGAACCTGGGTAAAAACATCGTGTCCCTTGTCTCCTGTTACCATCCGCCTAGACGCACAGTTCGGGACCCCCTACCCGAGATCCGCCGGTTTTGACACCAACATTGGTCCTTTCATTGAGAATTCCTCTGTGTCGTCATCTTTAGGCCCGATGGTCCTCCGATCATCAACAACGATGCGGTCCAGCATGAGACTTTTCTCCCTGGATAGATCTTCGTATTCGGCGGCTTTGCACTGCGGGCAATTAAGCAGCCATCTGGAGCAGATTAAGCTCGCCCGGCCATCAGTCAAATTTGGAAGTTTGAACTATCGGTGGCGTCCGCGGAGACTTGATCTTGACGGGTTGGAGCCACACCAAAGCGCCCGCCTTTATCACGATGGGCATGATCTAGCTCTGCCGCGGACCCGATGCCCAAGAGGTCAAGAAGTGTTCGCTCCGACCCTTAGCTCGGAGCCGACTGCGCCGATCGAGGACAGGTGGCTGGACACCGCCTCGGGGGCTGCTATCTCAACGGTGATTGAGCCAAACACCAACCCTGTCCTTTGCAAAGCTCGTGACTCCAAGGCGCCGGACTCCTCTCTGAACTCCGAACCTTCCGCGCCCCTGCCAATCGCCAATTGGGCGCCAATCATGGAGTTCACCGCTGCAGACATCTTTGAGCACTCGCCCTTTGGCGACATCCTGAATTCACTAAAATCTCTCTCTTTATCAGGAGAGCCCTGGACGGACTATAGTCAGGAAGGTTGGGATGCGGACGACGAAGAAATTCAAAGCCCACCCACCACCCACTTCGTAGCCACTGTCGATGATCTAACCGACATGCTCGACTTCGACTCGAAGACATCGGCGGTATTGACGATTTATGCAGAGGCGACAAAGAACCAGCGCCTCTGAGCACCTGAAGGCCACCTCGTCATCGACATTTACATGGTGGACACTCCAAAAGATGAGAATGGCAATGGAACAACGGAGGATGACCCTTCCAAGAAACAGCCTAAGCGCCCGGCGTCGTGGCGCCGCTCTAAATCCGCCACATCAAAATGGTGATTCCGCACGGAGACAATAACACCGGACGGTGCGAAGACAACCCCCTCCAGCAGGATTCAAGCGGGAGGATGGAGAAGCCAGCCCTCATGAGAGAGGCGGCGGCAGAGGTAGAGGACGACAATTACATGCCTCCCTCCGAAGACGAAGTAAGCCTCGACGACGACAAATTTGTCGTGCCTGAGGATCCCGTCGAGCAAGAGCGTTTCAAACGTAGGCTTATGTCCACGGCAAGCAGCCTGAAGAAAAAGCAGCAGCAGCTTAGAGCTGACCAAGATTTGCTAGCCGACGGATGGTGAAGTCTGGCGGTGAAAATCTGAACTCGAATGCCCCTCCAAGAGCTACCCAAAACGTAGGCTGCTACCCCGATTAGAGGAGGAAGCACCTAAGCCTACATCACCAGCGCATAATACGGCCAACCGGCCACCTCGTGGCTACGACAGAGAGGCCTCTCGGCCCTCCACTCAAGCCGCACCCCGGCGTCGGTCAAAAAATACCAAGGCGAGGGAAAATGCGCCAGACCTGCGGGATATATTGGAGGACAAGGCAAGGCAAACAAGATCAATCTACGGATCGCGTGGGCGCCCCATGATACGTGATGATAACCGTCACGCCGGATATGGCAATTCTGGCCGGGCCGAACAGAATAGACAAAGCTCATTTGACCTGCGTCGTGATATAGCCCAATACAGAGGCGCCGCACACCCACTATGCTTCACAGACAAAGTGATGGATCATCAAATCCCTGAGGATTTCAAATCCGTGAACATTGAATCATGCGATGGCACAACAGATCCTGCGGTCTGGATCGAGGACTATCTCCTTCACATCCACATGGCCCGCGGTGATGATCTACACGCCATCAAATACCTCCCACTCAAGATTAAAGGACCAGCTCGGCATTGGCTTAACAGCTTGCCAGCAGAGTCAATAGGTTGTTGGGAAGACCTGGAAGCCGCATTCCTCGACAATTTCGGGGCACTTATAATGCGACCGCCAGACGCCGATGACCTAAGCCACATAATTCAGCAGCCAAAAGAATCGGCGGACAATTACGGACACGGTTCCTAACCAAGAAAAATCAAATCGTCATTGTCCGGATGCAGAGGCCCTTGCAGCCTTCAAACATAACATCATGACGAGTGGCTTGCCTGGCACCTAGGACAGGAAAAGCCGAAATCCATGGCAGCCCTCACAACAATCATGACCCGCTTTTGCATGGGAGAGGACATCTGGCTAGCTCGCAGTAACAACATGATCAAGGGCCCTGGTAATTCGGATACCAAGGACAGCAACGGCAGGTCGCGTCGCAACAAGCACAAGCGCCGCATTAATGGCGATAATGCTAAAGATACGGCAGTCAATGCCGGATTCAGAGGCTCAAAACCCGGTTAGCGGAAAAAGCCATTGAAAAGAAATACTCCGGGCCTGTCCAATTTGGACCGAATACTCGATCGCTCGTGCCAGATACACGGCATCCCCGAAAAACCAGCCAATCACGCCAATAGGGATTGTTGGGTGTTCAAGCATGCAGGTAAGTTTAATGCCGAAAACAATGACAAGGGGCTGCATAGCGACGACGAGGAGGAGCCCCGACCGCCGAATAATAGAGGACAGAAGGGCTTCCCCCCACAAGTGCGGACGGTGAATATGATATACGCAACCCACACACCCAAAAGGGAGCGGAAGCGTGCACTAAGGGACATATATGCGATGGAGCCAGTCGCCCCAAAGTTGAATCCGTGGTCCTCCTGCCCGATCACTTTTGATCGAAGGGACCACCCCACTAGCATCCACCACGGTGGATTCGCGCGTGGTTCTAGACCCAATCGTTGTGATTTCACCTCACTAGAGTCGATGGATGGCGGCGGCAACTTTGACTGCTTTATGAGGATATAGTGCGCAAAATGGGCATAGACCCCTCAAGGATTAAACCCACAAAGACGACCTTTAAAGGCATCATACCAAGTGTAGAGGCCAAGCTATGCGAGCTCGATTACACTTGAAGTGGTCTTGGATCCCGGATAACTTCGAGCGAGGAGTTAATCTTCGACATAGTCCCGTTCATGCAGCGGCTATCACACCTTTGCCGGACGAACTGCATTTACAAAGTTCAATGCGGTGCCGCTTTACGCATACCTCAAGCTCAAGATGCGGGCCCTCGAGTCATTACGGTCAGCGGAAACACCGAACGCTCTCTCCGAACAGAGGAGCATACGGCGGCTCCTGTAGCGGAAGTACAAAGCAGCCTCTCAAGGCCATTCTCGAGTCCGGCTATTAAATGTCCGGACACCGTCAAGCGCGCCCTAAGTAACCTACAACAAGACCGCCTGGCACGTTCCGAGCACGCGTAGCAATGGGGCCACAACCCCAGCCCTAGCGAAATTGCGAAACCAGTACTACGCGTACATAATTACGCTCTGGAAATACCATGGGCATAGGGGGAGAGGCACGACCACGACAGGCCTAGAATGCAGCTCAACCGCACCAGGGGCTCCCGATTGTGTCATTCCTTTTTTTTTCTTACTTCCAGGACTCCGTTCTCAAGAAGCCCTGTCCGGTAGTAGAATCGCCGAAACACACGATGCAACAGCTAGGGAAGCAGAAAGCTACGTCGAGTGTCCAGGTGGTCCCTATAACGAGCAGTATATTTGTTTCACATATCATCCCGCAGCTCGCCCCTGGAGGGGGACATGTCAAATAGTCCCGTCCATTGCTTATCTCACTATTTGTATCATTCTTCTTTTACCGCAGCCTTTTTGAATAAACCATACATACACTACTAGGGAAAAGCCTATACACAGAATCTTACTAGCAGCGCTCTTCAAAATACCACGCTACTGCTATTTAGCAACAGCGCGTGTCATCAAAACGCGCTGCTGACAGGAAAATAGCTGTAGCGTGTCCACCGCAAACAGCGCTACTGCTATAGTTGCCATGACCTCGCCCCCCCCGCTAGTTATAGTAGTAGCGCACTTTTATAAACAGCGCTACTGCTATTCAGATTAGCTGTAGCGCGTTTTGGCAAACGCGCTACAACTATCCCTACCTTATCGCCACGCGCACGACCGGCCCTTTCACTCACACTCTCACTCTGCACAGTAAACCGTAAATAAATGCGTCGCCCGCCGCCGCCTTAAATCCATCCGCCGAGGTACTCCTCCTTCCGTCCCTCCATCCTCCTCGCATCATCCTCCTCACTTCCGGCCGCCCTCCCTCCTCTGCCGCCCCCTCCTCCCTCGCTTGCGCCGCCCTCCTCCCTCCTCCATGGCAGCCCTCCTCCCACCGCCCTTGACCTCGCCGCCCCTAGCTACCTCTCCGTCGCCCCCACCCCCAGCCACTAGTTAGTACTAGATTTAGTAGTAGTAGATGTTAATTTAGGGTTAGCTAGTACTAGATGTTGCTTAGTTAGTACTAGATTTTTAGTAGTAGTAGTGGTAGTTGAACTACTTTAGTTATAGTTGAACTAGTTTAGTAAGTAAATTAATAAACTAGTTGAACTAGTTGAATTAATAGAACTAATGTATTTTTAGTAAGATAATTAATATAACTAGTTGAACTACTTTATTTTTAGAAAGAACTAGTTTTTTCTATTTATAGTAAGTTTATATTTAGTAAGAACTAGTTGAATTAATAAAACTAGTTGAACATGTCATATTTGTTGTTATTTTTTAGTTTAAGCAATTATTCGGGATGTATTAGTGATAACTTATATGGTTTCAAGTGACCACCGTTGTCCCCGTCACCGACCCCCTCCGACATCCCGCGTCGTCGATCACCGACCCCCTCCGACATCGAGGTGAGACCAGCCAAATATCCTTGTATATCTTGTGTTGTTGCTCAAATAGGATATGTGGTTGCCCAAGTGGCCGTTCATGTTCAGTTTACATCTCCGAGTGGCCTATGTTTTGCCGGAGTGTTGATTAATTTCCGTTCCGGCAAATTTCAAGCGCTCGATATGTCCTTTTTTTAGCAAAGGTCATGCCGTATTTTATCGTGAATTCTGGCATGACTTGTGCTAGAATATGTACAAGTTTAATCTTTGAATTATGATTGTAGGAAATGTCGTACTCGGACGACGACGGTCTCTCGGGGGAGTGTAGCTGGTGCCACGACGATCGAGGTATGTGCGACAAGTTCGTTTGGCTAGACGAAGATCGGCGCTTCAGCATTAAGCTCGAGGAGACCTTCGATTGTGAAACGGTACGCAACAACGACAAGTGTTTTTTCGTAATTAAGCATGACTTCAACTATTTCAACGTCTAATTTTCATATTTTACAATTTGACTAGCTTATCCCACGCCATACAAAAAGCTATGTCTTGGAGAGGATGGGTTTTGAAGACCATGAAAATTTCGAAACAAAGAAAATACACCTAAGGACCCATCATGATATGGATTTTGAAGTAAATCAGTGCAATGCTCGAGCGTAACCCATTTTGGTTGCAAAATTGGGAAGCACTTTGCAAAATGTATGGTTTTTATGAGGGTATGATTGTCACCATGGATCTTGGTGATCTGACAATGAGGAAGACAATATGGACATTTGGGTCCTTGTTGATCGCTTCGATTGTACCGCTATGTGAGTTTCTCAAACATAGTTATTAACTAATTTATATTGTTTATTTAAAAATAGTTGATAGCTTATTTCCATTGACACTTATTTTGATTCTTCAAAGACTGTGGAAGATGGTAGATAAAACCCACTACACTTGATGGCACCGAATTAATGTATAAGGAGAAAAATCATCGATCGCATTTTGTACTCTTCTTGAGAATTACAATGACTATTATCGAACTCCTCCAAATTATGGTGAATCGTGCCACTAGTGCATGTGTTGAACCACGATAACTTCTCTGGAGATACCACGTAAGAATTTTTACTATTACGACATCCGTGCATCTTTTGCATACTTCTAAAACTAGTACATCATTGCTAACTACGAAGTTATTATTATGTTTTTAACGAAACTCCCGATGGATTGTGTGCCTCATCGATGTCTCTGCATGGTCGCCTCTCGATTCGAACATCTTGCCGATTAAATCTCTGGAGCTCACCTATGCATATTGGTTTCTAAAACCCATGAACACATGATCATCAAAGAATGGAAGAAATGTATGGACATTACATAAGGAGTTTCTTGGAAGTAACATTCAGCGAAAGGCAAGAATTGGAGCAGGCTAATCTCCATTCTCCATAATGGAGAGTCAGGGGCTATCTTGTTTTTTGCTATTTTACCTTAGAAAATGTAGTAGGTCTTAATCGAATGTAATAGGTCCTATGAGGTACAATATGTTTATTATGTGGTAATGTGTTAGAGTTGATAATGATGATCTTGAGGAGGTGTTATGTGATGTCAATGATGAAAATGATGATCTTGAGGAGGTGTTATATGACAATGATGTATTATGATGATAAGTTGTTAATGATATGATGATGATGATATTATTATATCATTGGGTGAAAGAACATGATTAGTTTCAAGTGGATGGACATCCACTTGAAACTTATCCTGATTCTTTCACCCCATGATATAATAACTCATTATGATGTAAAACAATCTCTAAATTCCTGTTGTATGAAAACTTGTGTAAAGGTGTATGAATACAACATGAAAAAGAAAAGAAATAAAATACTAAATAATAGTAGTAGCGCGGAGAGGAGAAGCGCTACTACTAATTACCGATAGAGATGTTACGAAGAAGCGCTGCTACTAAGTCAATTTAGCGATGGCGTGGGTCGAACAGCGCTATTGCTAAGCATTAGTCAGGCGCCTTATCGATGGCGCTCACCTGGCGCTCTTGATAGGCCCAAACCCAGCATTTGCTGCTAGGCTTTTCCCTAGTAGTGATAGCCTCTGCCTATTATTGCATTCCTTTTTTATCTATATATGTTCACTCATGACATGTTGCATCCGTACGCTTTGGTATGGCGAAATACACTAGGGGCTTAAGTACCCCAAAATATGGTGTGATAAGTCTGAACACTTTACAAGTGCGGCACCCCGAACTTATAGCATTATATGCATCGGCTCCGAATCATGTCTTGGGTCAATAGTTGGGTTTGCCCGGCTCCCATGTTTTGGTACCTTACGTTCCGTTATATCGGCTAAGGTAGCGCTGGGAGAACCACTGCGATTGTGCCCCGGTTGAGCTGGGTTAAGCACCTCAGTGGAGAAAGCTAAAACTTACCGTCATGATAGGGCGAGAGCCGGTCGCTGTTCGAGAGGTTTTAGAGTCCCTAAAGACTTATGCCGCTTAGAGCGAGGAGTCGGCTTTGTCCGGCCTAGGCGTGGATAGCGCCCCAAACTCGGTCTTCTGAATACTAGGGGCTTTGCCTAAATTTAAAATTATAGAATTCTATGGCTAACTGAGAGTGTTCAAGCATTATAGAATGGGAAAAAGAGCGCTCAAGTTTATCCCGAGCACCCCAGCACTCGTGGCATGGGGGTAGAAGCCGACGACTCATCATCTCTCAAATTTAATAAACGGCTGCACAGAAGGTAATATTTTAAATTCACAAGAGTTGCTTAGCACATATGAACAAGTTTTCAAGCCTACAGGATAACAAATGCGAGTTTACTCAAAAATTACATCGTTGGAGCATTCACCCGCTATAAGGCGGGCACCCTTGAGGCATACGCCCTGATAATACATCTCGGGCTTGCGATACTCCCCGCCCGACGGTGGAGCGTCCGTCACAAGCTTCTCAGCGTCCATCTTGCCCCAGTGCACTTTAGCACAGGCAAGGGCCCTACGGGGACCTTCGATGCAGACGGAGCGCTTGACGACTTCAATCCATGGACAGGCGTCCACCAGCCGCCTCACCAGCTCGAAGTAGCTCTCAGGCGTGGCTTCCTTAGGCCACAGCCGAACTATGAGGCCCTTCATGGCCTGTTCGCCCACCTTATGGAGCGCAACCTGCTGCTTCAGCTGGTCGCTCGAGGGCACCGGGTGTCCGGCCTCAGCATACTGAGACCAGAACACCTTCTCCGTCTAGCTCCCCTCCTCGGCCCGATAGAATGTGGCGTGTCGGACACACTGCAGGGCAGATCTGTGAATGCTCCTAGAGAGCTCCGGATTTGGGTAAGTAACAAGTAATTCACTTTCACGTGCTTGCTTTGCATGAAGAATGCCTTACCCGCCGCCATCTTCTTCGTCGCCTCAATTTCCTGAAGGGCTTTTTGGGCTTCGGCCTTAGCGGCTTTGGCGCTCTCAAGAGCCGAGGCGAGCTCGGACTCTCGAGTCCTTGAGTCACGCTCCAAACTCTCGTGTTTTTCCACGAGAGCCTGGAGCGCTTGCTGCACCTCCGCCACCCGCGCCTCCTGTTTCTCTCGCTCGGTGCGCTCCGCGGCTGCATTGCTTTCGGCCTTGGACACTGCTTCCTTCAGGGTCGCCACCTCATTCGTGCCCCCTGCAATACTCATGTTATTCCTGTCATTTTTTGCAACCACATCTTTTATATATTTCCGTAAGGTATTACTTACCTTCCTTCTCCTCGAGCTGCATTTTGGCAAGGCTGAACTCATTCTCGGACCGCTCGAGGCTCTACTTCAATGCATTGACCTCCGCAATCAGTGCGGCAGAGGTCAGCAGCGCAGCTTGCATTCCCCATATTGACATACTTATGTTAGACTCCTGCGTACATCTTTTTAGATCCTCAGTTCGGCTTTTCTTTCCGAACACCAAACTGATCATCAGGGGCTACTGTCTATGCGGTAATATTTTTACATATCTTAAATACATACCACAAAGCTTGTTAGAAGGTGACACGAGCTTGATCAGCCCGCTCTTGGCGGATGAACTTTTCGGATCACCACACTCATAGCAGTGTGGTGCTCCTCGTCGATGGGCGCCTTTAAGCGCCTCCGGCAAATATCTGGTGCCTCTGGTTGGGCCAGAGGTCACGGTGTCATGATCTCGCCCTTCTTCTGAAGGGGCGCTGCGGACTCCAGAACCACGGAAGGTTCCGGTGCGGAGTCCGGCCCGGGGCCGGACTAAGAGCCCTTTGGGGTTTGATCCCCCTCGTGCCCAGAGTCCGGGAGGTTGCCTTACGGCGCCTCCGGGACCCCCTCCTCCTGGCTGGGCCCCTTTTGGGACCCCACCTGCAGCGCGAGGAGAGGAGGCGGCCGGAAGTGAAGTGCTATTCACGTCCGACAAAGCCAGGGAGCCGCTTGTTGAAGTGTGCCGTCCTTGGGCGGGCTGCAGGGTTATATTCGGCGTTAGGAGATTCTGTGCGACAAATGAAACGCCATGAGTTATTCTGGTATCCGAACACTTACGATCTCGCCAGGGGCTTAGCCCTCGGTGGCCACTCCTCTTCGCCGTCGTCGGCGTTAGTGGAGTATTCCGGAGGAAGGGTCCTTCCCTTCTTGGAGCCTCCGGCCTCCCCAGTTGGGGAGGCCTTCCTTTTCTTCTCTTCCCTCGCTGTGGGAGAGGCCTCTTTTTCCTCCTCGTCGTCTTCGCGGGAGGAGTCTGCCTCGGAGTCATCGGACGATGAGTCCAACAACACCTGGCGCCGGGAACTCCTTCGAGTCCCTGTGGCCTTCTTCTTGGCCTTCTTCTTGGCCTTCTTCTCCGGCACCACGTAAGGCGCCGGAACCAGCAGCCCCGTTAATTGGGCGTCCGCTGGGTCTTCTGGCAAGGAAGCCGGATAGTTAACCTACCCGGACATCTTTTGCCAGGCCTGTCAAAGGTAAAGGGAGTTTAGATCCCGCATAGAGTCAAACTATGAAAAACAAGTGTCTTGTAAAGGGTAAAATAGCTTACCTCGCCGGCTTGACGCTACCAGCTAAATCCGCGATCTTCGGGAGCGGATGCGGGAGCCTCGGCGCCCTTGAACAGCACCTTCCAGGCATCTTCGTACGTAGTGTCGAAGATCCTGCTCAAGGTTTGGTGTTGTGCCGGATCAAACTCCCACAAGTTAAAGGCCCGTTGTTGGCACGGGAGGATCCAGCGGATGAGCATGACCTGGACTACGTTGACGAGCTTGAGCTTCTTGTTCACCAAGGTTTTGAAGCAGGATTGGAGTCCGGTCGGCTCTTCCGAATCACCCCATGACAGGCCCGTCTCTTTCCAAGAGGTGAGCCGTGTAGGGAAGCGAGATCGGAATTCAGGGGCCGCTACCCATTTAGGGTCACGCGGCTCGGTGATGTAGAACCACCCGATTGCCACCCCTTTATGGTCTGCACGAAGGAGCCCTCGATCCATAGGACGTTGGGCATCTTGCCCACCATGGCACCTCCGCACTCCGCTTGGCGGCCGCACACAACCTTCGGCTTGACATTGAAGGTCTTCAGCCATAAGCCGAAGTGAGGCTGGATGCAGAGGAAGGCCTCGCACACGACGATGAAAGCCAAGATGTTGAGGATGAAATTCAGGGCCAGATAGTGGAAATCCAGGCCGTAGTAGAACATGAGCCCTCGGACAAATGGGTGAAGTGGAAAACCTAGTCCGCGGGGGAAGTGGGTGAGGAACACCACCCTCTCATGGGGCCCGGGGGTGGGGATGAGCTGCCCCTTGTCGGGGAGCCGATGTGCGATGTCGCTGGACAAGTATCCGGCCTTTCGCAGCCTCTTGATGTGCCCCTCCGTGATGGAGGAGGCCATCCACTTGCCTCCCGCTCCAGACATGGCTGGGGAAGGCTGAGGCAAGATGTACGGATCTGGGCGCTGGAGCTCGAGTGCGCGGAAATGGATAAGCAAAGGAGGAAGAAGGTGTAGGTAAAAAGGTGGATCCTTATCCCCTTATATGGACAGATGAAGCTATGCGTCCCCACCAGCCTGGTAAAACTCGCTTATCTCCCAAGAGCGACAATCAATGGCGCGGTTGGGTTACCCACGCCCGTATTGATGAGAATCCCGGAATAAGGGGACACGATCTCTGCTTTGACAAGATGTGCTAGGGAAACCACCTCGCTAAACGCGCTGAGGTGGAACAGTGAAAACGATTCGAATAAAGGCTTGGCTGTGGTGTGATGTCACACCACGAAATACGTCAGCATATTGAATTTGTGTAAATATTATTCTCTCTACGGTGGTATATGGAACTTATTTGCAGAGCCGGACACTATCCTTGGGTTCAAAATCTTCTATAAAATATTCGGAGGAGGAATCTGCCTTGCAATCCTGAAGACAATATGCGCGCCGGACTTATCGTCGTTGAAGCTTTGGTTCGAGAGACTCTTGAGGAGTCTGGATTAGGGGTGTCCGGATGGCGGACTATAGCCTTTGGCGGACTCTGGACTATGAAGATACAAGATTGAAGACTTCGTCCCGTGTCCGGATGGGACTTTCCTTGGCGTGGAAGGCAAGCTTGGCGATACGGATATGTTGATCTCCTACCATTGTAACCGATGTTGGAAATATGCCCTAGAGGCAAGAATAAAATGGTTATTATTATATTTCCTTGTTCATGATAATTGTCTATTGTTCATGCTATAATTGTATTAACTGGAAACCGTAATACATGTGTGAATACATAGACCACAACTTGTCCCTAGTGAGCCTCTAGTTGACTAGCTCGTTGATCAATAGATGGTTATGGTTTCCTGACCATGGACATAGGATGTCATTGATAACGGGATCACATCATTAGGAGAATGATGTGATGGACAAGACCCAATCCTAAGCATAGCACAAGATCGTCTAGTTCGTTTGCTAAAGCTTTTCTAATGTCAAGTATCATTTCCTTAGACCATGAGATTGTGCAACTCCCGGATACCGTAGGAATGCTTTGGGTGTACCAAATGTCACAACGTAATTAGGTGGCTATAAAGGTGCACTACAGGTATCTCTGAAAGTGTCTGTTGGGTTGGCACGAATCGAGACTGGGATTTGTCACTCCGTATGAGGGAGAGGTATCTCTGGGCCCACTCGGTAATGCATCATCATAATGAGCTCAATGTGAATAAGTAGTTAGTCACGGGATCATGCATTATGGAATGAGTAAAGTGACTTGTCGGTAACGAGATTGAATGAGGTATTGGGATACCGACGATCGAATCTCGGGCATGTAACGTACCGATTGACAAAGGGAATTGCATACAGGATTGCTTGAATCTCCGACATCGTGGTTCATCCGATGATATCATCGTGGAACATGTGGGAGCCAACATGGGTATCCAGATCCCGCTATTGGTTATTGGCCGGGGAGATGTCTCGGTCATGTCTGCATGATTCCCGAACCCGTAGTGTCTACACACATAAGGTTCGGTGACACTAGAGTTGTTATGGGAAATAGTATGTGGTTACCGAAGGTATTTCGTAGTCCCGGAAGAGATCCCGGACGTCACGAGGAGTTCCGTAATGGTCCGGAGGTAAAGATTTATATATGGGAAGTCCTATTTTGGCCACCGGAAAATGTTCTGGATTTTTCGGTATTGTACCGGGAAGGTTCTAGAAGGTTCCGGAGTGGGGCCCACCTGCAAGGGGGGGGGCACATGAACGTGGGTAGTGGGGGCAAGGCCCCATACACCTGGTCAAGGCACACCAAGATCCCCCCTTAGAAGGAATAAGATCATATCCCGAAGGGATAAGATCAAGATCCCTAAAAAAGGGGGATAACAATCGGTGGGGAAGGAAATGATGGGATTTCTTTCCTCCCACCTTTGCCAACGCCCCAATGGACTTGGAGGGCAAGAAACCAGCCCCCTACACCCCTATATATAGTGGGGAGGCGCATGGGAGCTTCACCCTTCCCATGGCGCAGCCCTCTCCCTCCTCCAACACTTCCTCCTCCTCCGTAGTGCTTGGCGAAGCCCTGCCGGAGAACCATGAGCTCCATCACCACCATGTTGTCGTGCTGTCGGAGTTTTCCCTCAACTTCTCCTCTCCCCTTGCTGGATCAAGAAGCAGGAGATGTCCCCGGGCTGTACGTGTGTTGAACGCGGAGGCACCATTGTTCGGTGCTTAGATCGGATTCGGCCGCGATCTGAATCGCTTCGTGAACGACTCCATCGACCGCGTTCTTGTAATGCTTCCACTTCGCAATCTTCAAGGGTATGAAGATACACTCTCCTCTCTCTTGTTGCTAGAATCTCCATAGATTGATCTTGGTGATGCGTAGAAAATTTTGAATTTCTGCTATGTTCCCCAATAGTGGCATCATGTGCTAGGTCTATTGCGTAGATTCTATGCACGAGTAGAACACAATTAGTTGTGGGCGTTGGTTTTGTTCAATATGCTTACCGTTACTAGTCCTATCTTGTTTCGACGGTATTGTGGGATGAAGCGGCCCGGACCGACCTTACACGTACACTTACGTGTGACGAGTTCAACGGATGACATGCACTTGTTGCATAAGGTGGCTAGCGGGTGCCGATCTCTCCACTTTAGTCGGATCGGATTCGATGAAAAGGGTCCTTATGAAGGGTAAATAGCAATTGGCATATCACGTTGTGGTTTTGGCATAGGTAAGCGTTCTTGCTAGAAACCTGTAGCAGCCACATAAAACTTGCAAGAACAATTAGAGGGCGTCTAACTTGTTTTTGCAAAGATATCTTGTGTGATGTGATATGGCCAAGAAGGATTTGATGAATGAAATATATGTGATATATGAGATTGATCATATTCTTGTAATAGGAATCACGACTTGCATGTCGATGAGTATGACAACCGGCAGGAGCCATAGGAGTTGTCTTTAATTATTGTATGACCTGTGTCTCACTGAATAGCGCCATGTAATTACTTTACTTCATTGCTAAACCGTTAGCTATAGTAGTAGAAGTAGTCAGTTGGTGAGACAACTTCATGGAGACACGATGATGGAGATCATGATGATGGAGATCATGGTGTCATGCAGGTGACGATGATGATCATGGAGCCCCGAAGATGGAGATCAAAAGGAGCAAAATGATATTGGCCATATCATGTCACTATTTGATTGCATGTGATGTTTATCATGTTTATGCATCTTATTTGCTTAGAACGGCGGTAGTAAATAAGATGATACCTCATAATAATTTCAAGAAAGTGTCCCCCTAACTATGCACCATTGCGAAAGTTCATTGTTTCGAAGCACCACGTGATGATCGGATGTGATAGATTCTAACGTTCACATACAACGGGTGTAAGCCAGATTTACACATGCAAAACACTTAGGTTGACTTGACGAGCCTAGCATGTACAGACATGGCCTCGGAACACAAGAGACCGAAAGGTCGAACATGAGTCGTATAGTAGATACGATCAACATGAAGATGTTCACCGATGATGACTAGTCCGTCTCACGTGATGATCAGACACGGCCTAGTTGACTCGGATCATGTATCACTTAGATGACTAGAAGGATGTCTATCTGAGTGGGAGTTCATTAAATAATTTCATTAGATGAACTTAATTATCATGAACATAGTCAAAAGGTCTTTGCAAATTATGTCATAGCTCGAGTTTTAGTTCTACTGTTTTAGATATGTTCATAGAGAAAATTTAGTTGAAAGTTGATAGTAGCAATTATGCGGACTGGGTCCATAAACTGAGGATTGTCCTCATTGCTGCGTAGAAGGCTTATGTACTTAATGCACCGCTTGGTGTGCTGAACCTCGAACGTCATCTGTGGATGTTGTGAACATCTGACATACACGTTTTGATGACTACATGATAGTTCAGTAATGTTAAACGGTTTAGAATTGTGGCGCCGAAGACGTTTTTGAAACATCGCGGAACATATGAGATGTTCCAAGGGCTGAAATTGGGATTTCAGGCTCGTGCCCATGTCAAGAGGTATGAGACCTCCGACAAGTTTCTTAGCCTACAAACTAATTGAGAAAAGCTCAATTGTTGAGCTTGTACTCAGATTGTCTGGGTACAAAAATCACTTGAATCGAGTGGGAGTTAATCTTCTAGATGAGATAGTGATGTTTCTCCAAAGTCATTGACACCAAGCTATTAGAGCTTCGTGATGAACTATAACATATCAGGGATATACATGATGATCCTTGAGCAATTCACGATGTTTGACACCGCGGAAGTAGAAATCGTGTAGGAGCATCAATTGTTGATGGTTAGTAAAACCACTAGTTTCAAGAAGGGCAAGGGCAAGAAGGATACTTCATGAAGCGGCAAATCGATTCTTGCTCTAGTGAAGAAACCGAGGTTGAACCCAAACCCGAGACTAAGTGCTTCGTAATGAGGGGAACGGTCATCAAGAGCGAGAACCACCCTAGATACTTGGTAGATGAGAAGGCTGGCAAGGTCGACTGAAGTATATTGGATATACATTATATTAATGTGTACTTTACTAGTACTCCTAGTAGCACCAGGGTATTAGATACCGGTTCGGTTGCTAAGTGTTAGTAACTCGAAATAAAAGCTGCGGAATAAATGGAGACTAGCTAAAGGTGAGGTGACGATATGTGTTGGAAGTGTTTCCAAGGTTGATGTGATCAAGCATCGCATGCTCCCTCTACCATCGAGATTGGTGTTAAACCTAAATAATGGTTATTTGGTGTTTGCTTTGAGCGTAGACATGATTGGATTATGTTTATCACAATACGGTTATTCATTTAAGGAGAATAATGGTTACTCTGTTTATTTGAATAATACCTTCAATGGTCTTGCACCTAAAATGAATGGTTTATTGAATCTCGATCGTAGTGATACACATGTTCACGCCAAAAGATAAAAGATAGTAATGATAGTACCACATACTTGTGGCACTGGCATTTGAGTCATATTGGTATAAAACGCATGAAGAAGCTCCATGTTGATGGATCTTTTGACTCACTCGTTTTTGAAAAGATTGAGACATGCGAACCATGTCTATTGGTATATATGCATGAAGAAACTCCATGCAGATGGATCGTTTGGACTCACTTGATTTTGAATCACTTGAGACATGCAAATCATACCACATGGGCAAGATGACTGAAAGGCCTCGTTTCAGTGAGATGGAACAAAAGAGCAACTTGTTGGAAGTAATACATTTGATGTGTGCAATCCAATGAGTCTTTGAGGCCTTGATGAATATCGTTATGCTCTTACTTCACAGATGATTTGAGTAGATTCTAACTATATTTACTTGATGAAACACAAGTCTGAATTATTGAATGGTTCAAGTAATTTCAGAGTGAAGTTGAAGATCGTCGTGACAAGAGGATAAAATGTCTATGATATGATCATAGAGATGAATATCTGAGTTGCGAGTTTGGTACACAATTGAGACATTGTGGAAATTGTTTCACAACTAACACCGCCTGGAACACCATAGTGTGATGGTGTGTCCGAACATCATAGATGCACCCCATTGAATATGGGACATACCATGATGTCTCTTATCGAATTACCAGTATCGTTCATGGGTTTGGCATTAGAGACAACCACATTCACTTTAAATAGGGCACCACGTAATTCCCTTGAGATGACACCATATGAACTATGGTTTAGAGAAACCTAAGCTGTCGTTTCTTGAAAGTTTGGGGCTGCGACGCTTATGTGAAAAAAAAAATTCATCCTTATAAGCTCGAACCCAAAGCAGATAAATACATCTTCATAGGACACCCAAAACAGTTGGGTATACCTCCTATTTGAGACCCGGAAGCAAAAGTTATTGTTTCTAGTAATGGGTCCTTTCTCGAGGAAAAGTTTCTCTCGAAAGAATTGAGTGGGAGGATGGTGGAGACTTCATATGGTTATTGAACCGTCACTACAACTAGTGTGTAGCAGGGCACAGGAAGTTGTTCCTGTGGCACCTACACCAATTGAAGTGGAAGCTGATGATAGTGATCATGAAGCCTCGGATCAAGTCCTTGCCGAACCTCGTGGGGCGACAAAATGCACGTCTTCGCTTGAGTGGTGCGGTAATCCTGTCTTGGAGGTCATGTTGCTAGACAACAATGAACCTACGAGCTATGGAGAAGCGATGGTGGGCCCGGATTCCGACAAAGGACTCGAGGCCATAAAATCCTAGAGAAGATCCATGTATAAAAAAAAGTGTAGACTTTGGAAGAACTACTTGATGGTCATAAGGCTGTTGGGTACAGATGGATTTTAAAAGGGAAGAAAGACAATGATGGTAAGTGTCGCCATTAACAAAGCTCGACTTGTCACTGAGATGTTTTTCGGCAAGTTCAAGGAGTTGACTACGATGATACTTTCTCACTCGTAGCGATGCTAAGAGTCTGTTAGAATTATATTAGCAGCTACTGCATTATTTATGAAATCTTGCAGATAGGATGTCAAAATATAGTTTCCTCGACGATTTTCTTGAGGAAAGGTTGTATCTGATACAGCCAGAAGGTTTTGACAATCCTAAAAGATGCTAACAAGTATGCAAAGCTCCAATAATCCTTCTAAGGACTGGAGTAAGCATCTCGGAGTTAGAATATACGCTTTGATGAGATGATCAGAGATTTTGGATTTATACAAAGTTTTTGAGAAACTTGTATTTCCAAAGAAGTTAGTGGAAGCACTATAGAATTTCTGATGAGTATATGTTGTTGACATATTGTTGATCAGAAATGAAGTAGAGTTACTGGAAAGCATATAGGGTTATTTGGAAAGTGTTTTTCAATGGAAAACCTGGATTAAGATACTTGAACATTGAGCATCATGATCTATATGGATAGATCAAAAATCGCTTGATAGTACTTTCAAATGAATACACACCGTGACAAGATTTTGAAGGAGTTCAAAATAGATCGGCAAAGAAGGAGTTCTTGGTTGTGTTATAAGGTGTGAGTATTGAGTAAGACTCAAGACCTGACCACGGCTGAAGAGAGAGAAAGGATGAAGGTCGTCCCCTATGCTTTAGATGTAGGCTCTACAGTATGCTATGTTGTGTACTGCACCTGAAGTGTGCCTTGCCATGAGTCAGTCAAGGGGTACAAGAGTGATCCAGAAAGGGATCACAGGACAGTGGTCAAAGTAATCCTTAGTGACTAGTGGACTAAGGAATTTCTCTCGATTATGGAGGTGGTAAAATAGTTCATCGTAAAGGATTACGTCGATGCAAACTTTGACACTAATCAGGATGACTCTGAATAGTAAACCGGATTCATATAGTAGAACAGTTATTTGGAATAGTTCCAAATAGTGCGTGGTAGCTGCATCTACAAGATGACGTAGAGATTTGCAAAGCACACATGGATCCGAAAGGTTCATACCCATTGACTAATAACCACTCTCACAAGCGAGATATGATCAAACCCCATGGGTGTTGGATTCACTACGACCACATAGTGATGTGGACTAGATTATTGACTCTAGTGCAAGTGGGAGACTGTTGGAAATATGCCCTAGAGGCAATAATAAAATGGTTATTATTATATTTCCTTGTTCATGATAATTCTCTATTGTTCATGCTATAATTGTATTAACTGGAAACCGTAATACATGTGTGAATACATAGACCACAACATGTCCCTAGTGAGCCTCTAGTTGACTAGCTCGTTGATCAATAGATGGTTATGGTTTCCTGACCATGGACATAGGATGTCATTGATAACGGGATCACATCATTAGTAGAATGATGTGATGGACAAGACCCAATCCTAAGCATAGCACAAGATCGTGTAGTTTGTTTGCTAAAGATTTTCTAATGTCAAGTATCATTTCCTTAGACCATGAGATTGTGTAACTCCCGGATACCGTAGGAATGCTTTGGGTGTACCAAACGTCACAACGTAATTGGGTGGCTATAAAGGTGCACTACAGGTATCTCCGAAAGTATCTGTTGGGTTGGCACGAATCGAGACTGGGATTTGTCACTCCGTATGACGGAGAGGTATCTCTGGGCCCACTCGGTAATGCATCATCATAATGAGCTCAATGTGACTAAGTAGTTAGTCACGGGATCATGCATTATGGAGCGAGTAAAGTGACTTGCGTGCTTGAGATTGAGCGAGGTATTGGGATACCGACGATCGAATCTCGGGCAAGTAACGCATCGATTGACAAAGGAATTGCATACGGATTTCTTGAATCCCCGACATCGTGGTTCATCCGATGAGATCATCGTGGAACATGTGGGAGCCAACATGGGTATCCAGATCCCGCTATTGGTTATTGGCCGGAGAGATGTCTCGGTCATGACTGCATGATTCCCGAACCCGTAGGGTCTACACACTTAAGGTTCGGTGATGCTAGAGTTGTTATGGGAAATAGTATGTGGTTACCGAAGGTAGTTCGTAGTCCCGGATGAGATCCCGGACGTCACGAGGAGTTCCGGACTGGTCCGGAGGTAAAGATTTATATATGGAAGTCCTATTTTGGCCACCGAAAAATGTTCAGGATTTTTCGGTATTGTACCGAGAAGGTTCTAGAAGGTTCCGTAGTGGGGCCCACCTGCATGGGGGGGGGGGCACATAAACGTGGGTAGTGGGGGCAAGGCCCCACACCCCTGGTCAAGGCGCACCAAGATCCCCCTTAGAAGGAATAAGATCATATCCCGAAGGGATAAGATCAAGATCCTAAAAAGGGGATAACAATCGATGGGGAAGGAAATGATGGGATTTCTTTCCTCCCACCTTTGCCAACGCCCCAATGGACTTGGAGGGCAAGAAACCAGCCCCCTCCACCCCTATATATAGTGGGGAGGCGCATGGGAGCTTCACCCTTCCCATGGCGCAGCCCTCTCCCTCCTCCAACACTTCCTCCTCCTCCGTAGTGCTTGGCGAAGCCCTGCCGGAGAACCACGAGCTCCATCACCACCATGCCGTCGTGCTGTCAGAGTTTTCCCTCAACTTCTCCTCTCCCCTTGCTGGATCAAGAAAGAGGAGATGTCCCCGGGCTGTACGTGTGTTGAACGCGGAGGCACCGTTGTTCGGTGCTTAGATCGGATTCGGCCGCGATCTGAATCGCTTCGTGAACGACTCCACCGACCGCGTTTTTGTAACGCTTCCGCTTCGCGATATTCAAGGGTATGAAGATACACTACCCTCTCTCTTTGTTGCTATAATCTCCGTAGACTGATCTTGGTGATGCGTAGAAAATTTTGAATTTCTGCTACGTTCCCCAACAACCGACTATGTGTAACCCTAACCCTCTTCGGTGCCTATATAAACCGGAGGGTTTTAGTCCGTAGGACGAACAACAATCATACCATAGGCTAGCTTCTAGGGTTTAGCCTCTTTGACCTCATGGTAGATCTACTCTTGTACTACCCATATCATCAATATCAATCAAGCAGGAGTAGGGTTTTACCTCCATCGAGAGGGCCCAAACCTGGGTAAAAACATCGTGTCCCTTGTCTCCTGTTACCATCCGCCTAGACGCACAGTTCGGGACCCGCTACCCGAGATCCGCTGGTTTTGACACCGACAGACACCAAATTCAAATGGACTGAGGAATGTGAGGCCAGTTTTCAGGAGTTGAAGAAATGTTTGGTTACAGCCCCAGTGTTGATTCTGCCATCAACACAAGGATTATCAAGTGTATTGCAACGCTTCTCATCGAGGACTTGGAGCAGTGCTTATGCAGGAAGGAAGAGTTGTTTCATATGCCTCATGGCAGCTTAAACCTCATGAGCTGAATTATGCTACACATGATTTGGAGTTAGCAGCTGTAGTGCATGCGTTGAAGACATGGAGACATTTTCTCATCGGAAACCACTGTGAGGTGTACACGGATCACAAGAGGTTGAAGTATACCTTCACGCAGAAGGAGTTGAACCTCAGGCAGAGGAGATGGTTGGATCTCACTAAGGATTATGATATGAAGTTGCACTATCATCCCGAAAAAGCTAACGTAGTAGCCGATGCATTGAGTCGCAAGAGTCATGTCAATACACTCATGACCGAAGGATTACCCAAGGAGTTAGCAGAGGATCTCCGTGAGCTAAGTTTGGAAATAGTTCTGAGAGGTTATGTAGCACCGTTGGAAATTCAGTCTACTTTGATGGATAAGATCAGAGAAGCTCAGAAGACGGACAAAGAGATTGCCGAGATAAAGGAAAGGATGAGCAAAGGAAAGGCTAAAGGATTTAATGAGGATGAGCACGATACCTTATGGTTTGACAATCGCGTATATGTGCCTAACGACCCAGAGATCAGGAAGTTGATTCTGCAGGAGGCCCATGATTCATTGTATTCGATTCATCCAGGAAATACCAAGATGTATATGGATTTGAAGGACAGTTTTTGGTGGACCGGAATGAAGAAGGATATTTCTGTGTATGTAGCAGTATGTGATGTATGTCAGAGAGTGAAGGCAGAGCATCAGAGGCCAACAGGATTGCTACAGCCATTGTCGATACCCGAATGGAAGTGGGACAAGCAAGGCATGGATTTTATCACAGGATTGCCCAGGACTCATACATGCTATGACTCGATATGGGTTGTGATACACTCCATCGTATCTACTTTTCCAAACACTTTTGCCCTTGTTTTGGACTCTAACTTGCATGATTTGAATCGAACTAACTCGGACTGACGCTGTTTTCAGAAGAACCGCCATGGTGTTATTTTTGTGCAGAAATAAAAGTTCTCGAAATGACCTAAAAATCCACGGAGCAAGTTTTCAAAATTAATAAAAATACTGGCGAAAGAATTAGCGCCAGGGGCCCACACCCTGTCCACGAGGGTGGGGGCGCGCCCCCCCTAGGGCGCCCCCCTGCCTCGTGGGCCCCTGGACATCCACCGACCTCAACTCCAACTCCATATATTGGCTTTCACGAAGAAAAAAATCAAAGAGAAAGTTTCATCGCGTTTTACGATACGGAGCCGTCGCCAAGCCCTAATCTCTCTCGGGAGGGCTGATCTGGAGTCCATTCGAGGCTTCGGAGAGGGGGATTCGACACCGTCGTCATCATCAACCATCCTCTATCACCAATTTCATGATGATCACTATCGTGCGTGAGTAATTCCATCGTAGGCTTGCTGGACGGTGATGGGTTGGACGAGATTTACCATGTAATCAAGTTAGTTTTGTTAGGGTTTGATCCCTAGTATCCACTATGTTCTGAGATTGATGTTGCTATGACTTTGCTATGCTTAATGCTTGTCACTAGGGCCCGAGTGCCATGATTTCAGATCTGAACCTATTATGTTTTCATGAATATATGTGAGTTCTTGATCTTATCTTGCAAGTCTACAGTCACCTATTATGTGTTATGATCCGAGAACCCCGAAGTGACAATAATCGGGATACTTCTCGATGATGACCGTAGTTTGAGGAGTTCATGTATTCACTATGTGTTAATGCTTTGGTCCTGTACTCTATTAAAGGGAGGCCTTAATATCCCTTAGTTTACACTAGGACCCCGCTGCCATGGGAGGGTAGGACAAAAGATGTCATGCAAGTTCTTTTTCCATAAGCACGTATGACTATATTCGGAATACATGCCTACATTACATTAATGAATTGGAGCTAGTTCAGTGTCACCCTATGTTATAACTATTACATGAGGAATCACATCCGACATAATTATCCATTACTGATCCAATGCCTACGAGCTTTTCACATATTGCTCTTTGCTTAATTACTTTACCATTGCTACTGTTACAATTACTACAAAACTGGTACTGCTACTTTTGCTACTGTTACCGTTACTTCCATACTACTTTACTACTAAATACTTTGCTGCAGATACTAAGTTATCCAGGTGTGGTTGAATTGACAACTCAACTGCTAATACTTGAGAATATTCTTCGGCTCCCCTTGTGTCGAATCAATAAATTTGGATTGAATACTCTACCCTCGAAAACTGTTGCGATCCCCTATACTTGTGGGTTATCAAGACTATTTTCTGGCGCCGTTGCCGGGGAGCATAGCTCTATTCTTTGAGTCACTTGGGATTTATATCTGCTGATCACTATGAGGAACTTGAAAGACGGGAGAATTAAGATTTATCCCTCAACTATGAGGGGAGGTAAGGAACTGCCATCTAGCTCTGCACTTGATTCTCCTTTTGTTATGTGTAAGCTTGCGACACCTAAACCTGCTTGTACTATGAATTCTGATATGTCGCATGTTATTGATGATGCCACTTCTACTATGCATGATACTTATGATGAAACTACTTCTATGCTTGATACTACTGTGCCATTAGGTGAATTTCTTGATGAACAACTTGCTAGGGTTAGAGAGAATGAAATTATTGAAGATGAAATTATTGAAGATAGTGATGATGAAGGTTCTCCCCCTAAATATGAATTGCCTGTTGTTCTTGAGGGTTATGTTATGGATGAAGAAACTACTAGAGATATTCTTGCTTGCAATGATAGATCTGATTTTAAGAAGTTATTAGCTAAACTAAAACAGAAATCTCTAAATGCTAGAATGAAATATGACCCTGCTTTTGCAACTTCACCTATATTTGTTACGGATAAGCATTATGAATTCTCTGTGGATCCTGAGATAATTACTTTGGTTGAATCTGATCCTTTTTATGGCAATGAATTTGAAACTGTTGTGGCACATCTTACTAAGTTAAATGATATAGCCACCCTGTTCACTAATGATGAGAAATCCCGCTACTATTATATCCTTAAGATATTTCCATTCTCATTAAAGGGTGATGCTAAAACTTGGTTTAATTCTCTTGATCCTGATTGTGTGCATAGTCCCCAGGATATGATTTATTACTTCTCTGCTAAATATTTCCCTACTCATAAGAAACAAGCTGCCTTGACGGAAATATATAATTTTGTGCAAATTGAAGAAGAGAGTCTCCCACAAGATTGGGGGAGGCTTCTTCGATTACTTAATGCTTTGCCTGATCATCCTCTTAAGAAAAATGAAATACTTGATATCTTTTATAATGGACTAACTGATGCTTCCAAGGACCACTTGGATAGTTGTGCTGGTTGTGTTTTCAGGGAAAGAACAGTCGATCAAGCTGAATTGCTAGTGAATAATATGTTGACTAATGAAAATAATAGGAGACTTCTTGAGCCAACTCCTGAGCCAACTTCTAAACCAACTCCGAAGAAGAGGGGTGTTCTATTTCTCAGTCCTGAAGATATGCAAGAGGCAAAGAAATCTATGAAAGAAAAAGGTATTAAAGCTGAAGATGTTAAGAATTTACCTCCTGTTGAAGAAATACATGGTCTTAATAAACCACCTATTGAAGAAACACATGGTCTTGATAACCTGACACAGGTAGTAAAGGTAAATTCTCTCTATAGATATGATAAAGTTGAAATCCCGTCTACTAAGTTTCCTAGCCAATGTTTGGATGGATTTGATGACTTTATGTCTAGACAAGAAAATTTCAATGCTTATGTTGGTAGAGAATTTAAGAGTAATCTTACATGATTGGACGCTTGAGTGATTATATGGCTAGAGTTAAAGGTGAACTTAAACTCATTAGTAAATATGCTTCTATGGTTACCACTCAAGCAGAGCAAGTACTTAAAGCTCAAAATGATTTGCTCGATGAATTAAATAATAAACATGATTTTGCTGTTAGAGTGGCTACTAGAACTGGTAGAATGACTTAGGAACCTTTGTATCCTGAAGGCCACCCTAAGAGAATTGAGCAAGATTCTCAGAGAAATAATGTAGATGCACCTAGTCCTTCTAAAAAGAAGAAAAAGAAAAATGATAGGACTTTGCATGCTTCTATTGAACCTGTTGTAGACACACCTGAGAATCCCAATGATATTTCTATTTCTGATGCTAAAACACGATCGGGTGATGAATATGAACCTAGTGATAATGTTAATGATAATGTTCATGCTCAACCTAGCAATAATAATGATGTAGTGATTGAACCTGCTGTTGATCTTGATAACCCACAATCAAAGAATCAACATTGTGATAAGAGAGATTTTGTTGCTAGGAAGCTCGGTAAAGAAAGAGAACCATGGGTTTAGAAACCCATGCCTTTTCCTCCTAAACCATCCAAGAAAAAGGATGATGAGGATTTTGAGCGCTTTGCTGAAATGATTAGACCTATCTTCTTTCATATGCGCTTAACTGAGATGCTTAAAGTAAACCCTTATGCTAAGTACATGAAAGATATTATTACGAATAAAAGAAAGATACCGGAAGCTGAAATTTCCACCATGCTTGCTAATTATACTTTTAAGGGTGGAATACCAAAGAAACTTGGAGATCCAGGAGTACCAAATATACCATGCACCATTAAAAGAAACTATGTTAAAACCGCTTTATGTGATCTTGGAGCCGGTGTTAGTGTTATGCCTCTCTCTTTATATCGTAGACTTGAATTGAATAAGTTGACACCTACTGAAATATCTTTGGAAATGGCTGATAAATCAACTGTTATACCTATCGGTATTTGTGAGGATGTGCTTGTTGTGGTTGCAAACGTCACTATCTTAACAGACTTTGTTATTCCTGATATTCTCGAGGACGATAGTATGTCGATTATCCTTGGTAGACCCTTTTTGAATACTGCAGGGGCTGTTATTGATTGCAACAAAGGCAATATCACTTTTCATGTTAATGGTAATGAGCATACAGTACACTTTCCGAGGAAACAACCTCAAGTTCATAGCATCAATTCTATTGGAAAGATTCCATCGATTTTTATTGGAGGTTTTGAATTTCCTCTACGTACTGTCAAGAAGAAATATGATATTCTTATTATTGGGGATGTTCATATCCCTGTTGAGGTAACCTAGTGTTATTCGAAATTTCTCTGATTCCATGTTATTCAGAATGATTTTGTTAACAATACTTGATCAACCTTGTTAGTGGATTCCTTTTGATGATCATGAGATGGATGAAACTAGAAGGCACAACCTTCTGTACCCTCCTTCTACTTTCTGTTATTTAGTAAGTAAAAATAGTATTTTCTGTCTGTTTTCTGAATTATCCATCCAATAAAAAATACCCCAAAAATAAAAGTTCTCCAAATGCCCTGCAAATTTAGTATGATTTTTTCTAGAATATTTGATAATATTTGGCACCAAGAACACAACATGGGAGCTGGCAGCTGGCCACGAGGGTCCAGGACGCGCCCACGACTACAAGTCGCGCCCCCTGCCTCGTGGGCCCATGGTGGCCCCCTCCACTTATTGCTGGACCCACACACTTCATCTTCCTCCCAAAAAAATCACCATCCAGCTCAAGCACGAGTTCTAGCTCATTTTGCTGCGATTTTCGATCTCCTTGCTCAAAGCTCCATTCACGAAACTGCTTTGGGAGATTGTTCTTTGGTATGTGACTCCTCCAATGGTCCAATTAGTTTTTGTTCTAGTACTATATTCATTGCAAATTTTTGCTGCCTAGGTGACCCTATTCTTGAGCTTGCATGTCAAATTTATGAGGTCCCAAGTAATTCTAATGCATGATATAGGATCTAGGCACTTATGGGACTAGTTGATATCAGTTTTGTTGAGTTTGATTCACTTTTATTTTGAGTTACTAAAAATTTCAGAAAATTTCGGAAAAAAAGATGAAGAGATTTTTCTTGAGGGGCTCTTCTAGCCAAGGCTCTAAGGATAAACAAACTAAGGAGAATGAAAAGGCCAAGTATAATCTTCCTCGTGTGGCGGAAGTACGGCCGTGTGAATGGCCTTGTGATGATTTCTTGAGAGCAGACGGGATTTATGATGACTTTTATTCTTTGGCTGATAATGCGGGCCTCACCGACTTCCTCCATGACCGGATCAAACAGTATCTCTTACTCACAAAAACTTTCGTGCAAAACTTCTACTATTATCCTAAGAAATCACCTCCTTTAGTAGCTTTTCATTTATATGATGTGGCTAGGGAGATGTCATTACGTGATTTTTGCGCGGTTTGCAAAATACCCTTCAAGGGCCGCATAGAGGAACCGCATCGTAAAGATGTGGATGGTTTTATTGATACTATTACTGTAGGGGAAACGAGGAAGGTTTGCGATGCAAGAATTACTAGCATACATTTTCCTGTTTTACACTACTTTGCAATATTTCCTAGTCGATGATTAATTGGTCGCGGGAACTGTCAAAACCTTAGTGTTCCTGATATTATTATTTTGTTCCATGCTTTATTTCGTCATAACTCTGTTAGTATGGGTGCTATTATTGCTAAACGATTAAGCCTGAACCATACAAAGGGCCCCATCTTTGGAGGTATCTATGCTGCACGCCTTGCTAAACACTTCAGGATACCCATTAGGCATTTCGAGAAAGAGGAAAAGCTGCTGCCCCCTACTTTCCTAGATTATAAGAGCATGGTAGCACATGAGTTTATTGTTAATAATGATGATAAGATGCTTTTGTATAATCTGAGATTTAATAAGAAACATAGTGAGACTATTATCTTGCCTGCGCCCTCTTTGTTTGATTTAACTGCAGGCCATTACCTCGTCTTGCCGACGGCCGTTTACGCGTACCAGGGCTAGACCTCAGCTCCAGAGCCTGAGCCGGAACCACCACTTGACCCTTATCGTCCATCATATTATCAGTGGGATCCAGAGGAGATCACCAGCCAGTGGCAGTATGATGACACTCCTCAGAACACAGGAGAGAGTAGTCGTGATCCATGGGCATAGACCAACTTAGGTCAAAAGCCTAAGCTTGGGAGAGTACGTATTTCTCACCGACATTACATTCATGTTCACACACTCATTCTAGTTGTCGGTGCTCATACTTTTTCATTGTACTATCCATGCGAGTTTAATTTCTTTTTCTAGCTTCCGTCTTGTGTGTTTGATAAACCTAAAGAAAAAACAAAAAAACTAGTTAGTTTAATTTCCATGCTTGTAGTAGTAATTAAAAGAAACCCCAAAAAAATTCTCGTTCTTCTTTTGCTTGTTGGGAGCTTTCCCGTGTAGATAGTTTTATTTCTTTTCTTTCCATTAGGGGTCGAGAGGAGAAGACCATAATGAAAATGTTAAAGTGGATCTTATATGCATGATTGTTGATTTAACCAAGATCCCATATTACCTTGTCTTCTCCCTTGAATTGAATGCTTGCAGATTCCGGTTTAGTCCAATGCACGTGTACTATTATTATTATCCACATCGTTCGGTCGTGCAAGTGAAAGTCAATAATAACGATATATGATGGACTGATTGAGATGAGAGAAGCTGGTATGAAATCGACCTCTCTTGTTTTTGTAAATATGATTAGTTCATCGTTCCTGATTCATCCTATTATGAATAAACATGTTTGCAATGACAATTAGAGATTATAGTTGCTTATGCCATGCTTAATTAGCTAGGAGCTTATAATGGTTTACCTTGCATGCCAACATGCTATTAAAATGGTTGTGATGTGGTATGATAGGGTGGTATCCTCCTTTGAATGATTCGAGTGACTTGACTTGGCACATGTTCATGCATGTAGTTGAAACAAAATCAACATAGCCTTCGCGATATTTATGTTCATGGTGGATTATATCCTACTCATGCTTGCATTCAGTGTTGATTAATTTTAATGCATGTTCATGACTGTTGTCGCTCCCTCAGTTGGTCGCTTCCTAGTCTCTTGCTAGCCTTCACCTGTACTAAGCGGGAATACTACTTGTGCATCCAAACTCCATAAACCCCAAAGTTATTCCATATGAGCCACCATACCTTCCTGTATGCGGTATTTACCTACCGTACCAAGTAAATTTGTATGTGCCAAACTCCAAACCTTCAAATGAAATTCTGTTTTGTATGCTCGAGAAGCTCATGTATCAACTAGGGCTATCTGTATCTTCCATGCTAGGCGGGTTATTCTCAAGAGGAGTGGACTCCGCTCCTCATTCACGAGAAAATGGTTGGTAATCGGGATGCCCAGTCCCATGCTCAAATCAAATCAAAATAATTAAACAAAACTCCCCCAGGATTGTTGCTAGTTGGAGGCACCCGTTGTTTTGGGCAAGCCATGGATTAAGGCTTGTTGGTGGTGGGGGAGTATAAACTTTACCATTCTGTTTGGGAACCACGAATAATGTGTGTAGCATGGAAGATATCGAGATCTCATAGTTGTTATGTTGACAGTGAAAGTATACCTCTCAAAATGTTATTCATCTCTATTTCAAAATCGAGCTCTAGCACCTCTACAAATGCTTGCTTCCCTCTCCGAAGGGCCTATCTATTTACTTTTATGTTGAGTCATCACCCTCTTATTAAAAAGCACCCGCTAGAGAGCACCGCTGTCATTTTCATGCATTACTATTAGTTTAAATTGGGTATGACTATGACTGGATCTCTTTCACCATGAAATACAATGTTTAGTCAGTCCTTGATCTTTAAAGGTGCTATGCATTTATGTTTTGCGGTCTCAGAAAGGGCTAGCGAGATACCATCTTGTTATATCATATTATGATTGTTTTGAGAAAGTGTTGTCATCCGAGTTTTATTATTATTGCTCGCTAGTTGATTATGCCATTGATATGAGTAAAAATGAGACCTAAGTGTTATTGTGAATATGGTTAGTTCATAATATTTGCTGAAAACTTGAAAGCTGGATTTACATATTTACAACAACAAGAGCAAACAGAGTTTGTAAAAGTTTTTTCTTTATCACTTACAGTTTGTCAACTGAATTGCTTGAGGACAAGCAAAGGTTTAAGCTTGGGGGAGTTGATACGTCTCCGTCGTATTTACTTTTCCAAAAACTTTTGCCCTTGTTTTGGACTCTAACTTGCATGATTTGAATAGAACTAACCCAGACTGACGTTGCTTTTAGTAGAACTGCCATGGTGTTATTTTTGTGCAGAAATAGAAGTTCTCGGAATGACCTGAAAATCCACGGAGCAACTTTTCAGAATTAATAAAAAATACTGGCAAAAGGATTAGCGTCATGGGACCCACACCCAGTCCACGAGGGTGGGGGGCATGCCCCCCTGCCTCATGGGTTCCCTGGGCGTCCACCGACCTCAACTCCAAATCCATATATTGGCTTTCACGGAGAAAAAATCAGAGAGAAAGTTTCATCGCGTTTTACGATACGGAGCCGCCGCCAAGTCCTAATCTCTCTCGGGAGGGCTGATCTGGAGTCCGTTCGGGGCTTCGGAGAGGGGGATTCGACCCCGTCGTCATCATCAACCATCCTCCATCCCCAATTTCATGGTGCTCACCGTCGTGCGTGAGTAATTCCATCGTAGGCTTGCTGGACGGTGATGGGTTGGATGAGATTTACCATGTAATCAAGTTAGTTTTGTTAGGGTTTGATCCCTAGTATCCACTATGTTCTGAGATTGATGTTGCTATGACTTTGCTATGCTTAATTCTTTTCACTAGGGCCCGAGTGCCATGATGTCAGATCTGAACCTATTATGTTTTCATGAATATATGTGAGTTCTTGATCCAATCTTGCAATTCTATAGTCACCTATTATGTGTTATGATCCAACAACCCCGAAGTGACAATAATCGGGATACTTCTCGGTGATGACCGTAGTTTGAGTAGTTCAGGTATTCACTATGTGTTAATGCTTTGGTCCGGTACTCTATTAAAAGGAGGCCTTAATATCCCTTAGTTTCCACTAGGACCCCGCTGCCACGGGAGGGTAGGACAAAAGATGTCATGCAAGTTCTTTTTTCATAAGCTCGTATGACTATATTCGGAATACATGCCTACATTACATTGATGACTTGGAGCTAGTTCTGTGTCACCCTATGTTAGAACTATTAAATGAGGAATCGCATCCGACACAATTATCCATCACTGATCCAATGCCTACGAGCTTTTAACATATTGCTCTTTGCTTATTTACTTTACCGTTGCTACTATTACAATTACTACAAAACTGCTACTATTACTTTTGCTACTGTTACCATTACTTCCATACTACTTTGCTACTAAATACTTTGCTGCAGATACTAAGTTATCCAGGTGTGCTTGAATTGACAACTCAACTACTAATACTTGAGAATATTCTTTGGCTCCCCTTGTGTGGAATCAATAAATTGACAACTCAACTGCTAATACCCCCTCGAAAACTGTTGCGATCCCCTATACTTGTGGGTTATGAGGTTGTAGTCGATCGGTTGACGAAGGTAGCTCATTTTATCCAAGTGAAGACCACTTACACCAGTGCTAAGTTGGCAAAGATATACTTGACCAGGATCGTATGTCTGCATGGAGTTCCGAGGACCACTGTATCAGATAGAGGAACCCAGTGTACCTCAAAGTTCTGGAATCAGTTGCATGAGACTTTGGGTACCAGGCTAGAGTTCAGTACAACCTTTCATCCATAGATAGATGGACAGACCGAGAGAGTCAATCAGATTCTGGAGGACATGTTGAGAGCTTGTGCACTAGATTATGGATCTAGTTGGGACGATAATTTGCCGTATGTAGAGTTCTCTTACAAAAACAGTTGTCAAGCTAGTTTGAAGATGACCCCTTTCGAAGCCTTGTACGGAAGGAGGTGCAGGACACCATTATTGTGGGATGAAGTTGGAGACCCTCTGAAGAAGCACACCACTGAGCATGACCCAACCCTGCATTTCAAACCAGCTGACGAAACCAAACATTTTGACTTCGTGCCTGGCGATTCGTCCAAGCAGTTCAGCATCAGCACAAATCTGGATCCAAAATAGGAAAGCGCGCTCATTGAGTTCATCCGTGAGAACCGGGACATTTTTGCATGGAAGCCTTCTGACATGCCAGGTGTACCGAGGGAACTCGCTGAGCACACTCTTAATACTGATCCCAAGTTTAAACCGGTCAAGCAATTTCTTCGTCGCTTTAATGAGGAAAGACGCAAGGCAATTGGTGAAGAGGTAGCCCATTGTTAGCTCTTTGGGTTTATCGTTGAAGTGTTTCATCTGAATGGCTGGCTAATCCGGTGCTTGTTCTTAAGAAAACGGTACTTGGCATATGTGTGGACTACGGACTTGAATAAAGCTTGTCCGCCGATCCTTTGCTCTCCGCGTATTGATCGGATCATTGATGCGACGGCGGGTTGTGGCGCTTTGAGTTTTCGGATGCTTATTCGTGGATATCATCGATCAAGATGGCGGTTAAGGACCAGGAGAAGATAGCCTTCATCACTCCTTTCGGAGCCTTCTGCTATGTTTCTATGCCCTTTGGGCTTAAGAGTGCCCATGCAACTTATCAGCGTTGTGTGCAGAATTGTCTTCACACACAGATTGGGCATAATGTTCATGCCTATGTGGATGACATTGTGGTAAAATCCAGGAAGAAGGAAACACTGATAGATGACCTCAAGGAGATGTTTGACAATCTTCGGGTTTACAAAATGATGCTTAATCCGGACAAATGTGTTTTTGGTGTTCCGGTAGGCAAGCTCTTAGGTTTCCTGGTATCCAACCGGGGCACTGAGGCTAATCCGGAAAAAATCAAGGCACTTACATCCCTGGCTAAACCGAAGTGTATCAACGATGTTCAGCGTCTGGCGGGTTGGATTGCAACCCTTAGCCGGTTTATCAGTCGTTTGGGAGAGAAGGCCATTCCGTTGTATCAGATGTTGAAAAAGATAGACGACTTCGTCTGGAGTGAGGCAGCCAAGGCGGCTTTTGAGGAGTTAAAGCGGCAGTTGGTTGAACCGCCGGTTATTGCAGCTCCGGTTGATAATGAGTCCTTGCTATTATATGTGGCTGCCAATGCCCGAGCAGTGAGTGTGGCAATTGTGGTTGAGCGTAAGGAGGCTAGGAAGGAATACTCGGTTCAACGACCTATATACTACATCAATGAAGTCCTGATCGAGTCAAAACAACGCTACCCACATTGGCAGAAGTTGGTGTATGGAGTTTTTATGGCAAGTCGAAAACTCAAGCAATACTTTGAAGGCCATCCCATCACAGTGGTTAGTTCTGCTCCTTTGGGCGATATAATTCAAAACAGGGAAGCGACTGGCCGGGTTGCAAAGTGGGCAATTGAGCTTGGTCCACATGGTTTGAAGTATGTGCCTTGAACAACCATCAAATCTCAGGCACTTGTGGACTTTATCAATGACTGGACCGAGTTGCAAGCGCCAGAAGACAAACCAGATAATACATACTGGACTATTAATTTTGATGGATCCAGGCAATTGGAGGGATCGGGGGCTAGAGTTGTTCTTACTTCCCCTCGAGGTGATAAAATTTGCTATGTTCTCCGTTTGATGTTTCCCTGTACTAACAATGCAGCTGAGTACGAAGCGTTACTCCATGGTCTCTGTGTGGCTAAAGAGATGAACTTAAGTCGAGTTCGTTGTTTTGGAGATTCTGATCTGGTGGCTCAGCAAGTTTCTGGAACTTGGGATTCTAAGGATCCACTCATGGCAGCTTACAGACGTGAGGTGGATATTGTGGCGGGTCACTTCAAAGGGTATCAGGTGGAGCATATCGATCAGCGCAAAAACGAAGTAGCAGACACTTTAAGCCGGCTTGGCTCTCAGCATAAACCGGTACCTCCCAATACCTTTTTAGATATCTTGCATAACCCGTCTGTTAAGTTACCTACAGAAGAGGATTTGGCTGTTCCTGATCCGGAGGCTCAATTGGTGGCTGCTTTACATGTTGTCCCGGATTGGACGGTTCCGTATCTGGCGTATATGAACCGGGGCGAGTTACCAGATGATGAAGTCCTGGCTCGACAGATAGTCCGGCGATCCAAGTCCATGGTTAGTCACAATGGCGAGTTACACCGCTGTAGCATTTCAGGCGTATTTCAGCGTTGTGTTTCTCCGGAAGAAGGCCAAGAGATCCTACGAGAAATTCATGAAGGGCATTGTGGTCATCATGCCGGTTCAAAGTCACTAGTTGCTAAAGCTTTTCGTCATGGGCTCTACTGGTTGACAGCTCATGCTGATGCGGAGGATTTGGTAAAGCGATGTGATGCTTGTCAAAAAAATTCACGCATAGCTCATGTTCCAGCTCAAGAACTACAGATGATTCCTATCACTTGGCCTTTTGCTACTTGGGGGCTTGATATGGTGGGACCCTTTAAGCATTCCCAGGATAAGAAGACCCACCTGTTGGTGGCAGTTGATAAATTCACCAAGTGGGTTGAAGTGGAGCCTGTCAGCAAGTGTGATGCAGCTACGGCGGTTCAATTTCTCAAAAAGATTATCTTCCGCTTTGGCTTTCCACATAGTATTATCACGGATAATGGTACAAACCTTTCCAAAGGTGAGATGGAGGATTTTTGTCAGAGAGAGCACATCCGGTTTGACTTAGCATCTATGGCGCACCCTCAATCCAACGGTCAAGCGGAGCGAGCCAATCAAGAAATTTTGAAGGGTCTTAAACCCCGGCTCATGATTCCCTTAAAGCGGACGACGGATTGTTGGGTGGAAGAATTGCCTTCTGTGTTATGGAGCATAAACACCACCCCCAATCGATCAATAAGTTACACACCTTTCTTCATGATATACGAAGCAGAGGCAGTCTTACCAAGTGATATTCATCATGACTCGCCCCGGGTTGCTAATTATGTTGAAGCGGACAACGAGCAAGCTCGCCAAGAGGTGCTGGACCTGTTAGATGAGAAACGGGACATGGCTCTGGCTCGATCGGCAGTTTGTCAACAAGACCTGCGGGGGTACCACAACCGCCGGGGTTAGAACAAGAACCTTTCAAGAAGGCGACTTGTTGCTCCGGCTCATCCAGGATCAGACCGACATGCACAAGTTATCCCCACCTTGGGAAGGGCCCTTTGTGGTCAGCAAAATGACGTTCGAGACAACTCACGCAACTCTGAGGAGGAGACCCGGCGGCCATGGAACATAGCTCTCCTACGGCCTTACTACACTTGAGCCATAGGCTTTTCTTATGTACATATTTTGACAATGTATAGATTATGATAAATAAATAAACCAGCATGCTTGCTATAAGCAGGGCCTCTGCTGTTTTTTCTCATATATCCTTTGAGTTGCATGGGGGCTTCAGCTGACAAAGCGGTGTACTACCTGTTAAACCGGCTATCATGCCACAACATAGCTTGGGAGCTTCACACCCAAGGGGCCAAAGAGAGTCTGAATGGTATGCACATTTCAAACATAGGCACCCAATGAGCACAGCTCATCACGTTACTTGGGGGCTCCTTGTGTCAAATACCAAGGAGTTTGAAAGGACCCTTGTAGCTGGGTATCGACCCACGGCTTGGAAGCATAGTATATTTACCTAAAACCCCGGGTTAACCTGCCTTCATCAAGTAAGACACTCCTATCCAGGTAATCCTGGCATGGCCCTCCGAATGTTTGACAGTTATTCTCATTGAGACCCTGAACTTGTCAAAGTTAAAACGGAGATTGGTTAGTTGGAGGTCCATCTTAAAAGGCTTTGCTAAATGGTTCAACTCAGCGGCCTGGCAGCCCATGAAAAGCCTCGAATTTGGGCCTGGCAGCCCTTGAAAAGCCTCGACTACACAATTTTATTTGCGTTTTTCACTTTTCTTTTGATAAATTTTATGTTAAACCGGTTTCTTTGACCTGGTATGACTTATTAGTCATCTTATTAGCCAGGTGTTCCTTAAACCGGCTTGGTTTTCAACTACACGTTGACAGACCTTATTATCGAACCAGAGTTCGTTAACCCGGCCTAGCTTTGACTACTTGTCGCCAGTTTTGATCACCTGGTGTTTATCATCACCCGGTATGACTTATTATACGCCATCAGTACATGATGGAGTTATATAAGAATTTCAGATTTGGGTTTTCACCCTTACTACAATCAAAGTTGGTCAACCAACTAAAGTGATATTACATCACAGGTATGAGTCATTTCATATTTTTTACGGTTTGATTATCAATCAGGCCTTATCTTGGGCATTATGACCCGTCCGGTGGTAAACTGCCACGACAATTTCTTTTTATGCAGACATAGGAATTGCATATTATGATACATGAACCAACATTGAAATTATCATGGCGGATCACATAAAGTATCTCCTACTACACGATGGCAGCAGATCAAAGTATTTTTGCTACCCTATTACAAGGCACTTAGCGGCCCAAAATATGGAATTGTTTTAAACCGGACAGTTTCTAACATATCAACCGGATTACCGAATCAAGCTTCATCGCCATGTTGATGTGAAGTAGATGGGTCATCTGGCGTCGGTTCAGCCTCCTCCTCCCCATCCAATGGCTGGAAGTCAGTGGTGGTCCAGTCAATCCGGGTTAAGGCCTGAAAGACAACCTCTTCACTTATAAGCTTAGTCGGATCAACGTCAGGGGCGTAAGTATGCTTACGGATTGGCGGAATAAGATTTTGCATTTCTGGAATGATAGCCTCAACCCGTTTGTTGTTAGCATCATAGAAGGATCGGTGAACCGTCAAGTTAGCTTCTTCTGCCAACTGACTAGCCAGAGGACGCATCTCCCTCCTCACACGTCTGAGGGCTTCGTTATCAAACACTTCCCCATTTTCTTGTTCACTGGGGAAGCCCTTGGCTATATCAACCGGATCAAGATCAGCTATCAATGCCTTGGCTCGAGTAAGTCCAACAAAGTGCCTATCTGTGTTGGCGTCATAGATAACCTGGCCAGCGTGTCCTTGATCAGGGTTGGGGCCGCATTGTTGTAGGAATATGCGCAGATAACCCGTTGGGCACCGGTATACAACTGTTCAATCAGTGTATAGGCAGCCTTTAGTTTCTTCCCCATATCAGAGCCCAGATGAGCAATGCGGCTGCCTGCAGCGGTTTAAGAATTTCATGTTAAACCGGAGAAAGTTCAAAGCTACAGTTACAAAGCCTTGGCAAAAGATACTTACCAAATATTGCAGAAGTCATGGCATTAACTTGGTGCTTCAATCCACTAAGTTCTTCCGCCACCGGTTTAAGAGCTGAGTCAGCATCTTCCGCCCGCTTCAGCAATCCAGCTTTTTCAGTGTCCCAGTTGGCCCTTTCAGACTTGAACCACTCTTTGAGCTGCTCCATGGTGGTTAAGGCGGTTTTTAATTCATCTTTTGCCTTGGCGGTTTCTGCTTCCTGGGATTTAAGATTCTCTTGAAGATCCGCAATTTGAGAGACTTGTTGATTTATCTCAGTCTGCAACAGTCAGAAGAGTGTGTCAATATCTTTGAAAGTCCCAAGCATATAACTAGTTATATACTTGGCCCTTGGGGGCTAATGTGGATCATTTTTTCTTACTAATTGTGGAAGTCCCACGGATTAATACAAGTTTTAATCCTGGCACTTGGGGGCTAATGTGTGTTTGATCAAAACAATACACAAGGAAAATCAACAAAGTATAGTACGGAATACAAAAGTCTCGGTTTGACTTTCTAAAGACAAACCGACCCTTGGGGCTACAATGCAATGAAGGTACAGAGCAAAAGATCAAACTGTTTACCTCATAGCGTTCCTTCATCAGATTTACCAAACCGGCTTCATAATCCCGGCTGGTGTAAAGCCGGTTCAAGAAACCGGAGTGAAGGTCTTGAGCAGAGAGATCAACATAGGCTGACAAATCAGTCTTCCCCTTCCCCTTGCTCATAGCAGCAAATTCATCCTTGGCAGTGTGCTTTGATAGAGCAACCGGATTACCAGGGGCGGTATATGCAGTGCCAGTAACAACAACATCATCATCTTTGGCCGGGCTTGATGGATTGACATTCTTAACAGGGCTTGGCGCTTTGGCAGCAGGGCTCGGCGGTCTGTTAACTAGGCTTGGCGGATCAGCAGTTGAATCCAGCTGCTCAACAATTGGACTTGGAGGGGCATGAGGATGTGATGTATCAACATGAGCATCCGGTTCAACTTCTGGCGGATTAGCATTAGCACCTGGGTTTTGCGGAGCAGAGCTGTTTATGGCAATCTCAGGATTTTCGCCATCATTCTCTGGGGTCTTCTCCGGATCAACATCATCAGTAGGGTCGCTGGTCTTGGCTTTCTTACTTAATCGAGCCTTGGCACTACAACATCAAAAATTAGAATATGATAAACAAACACATGAAGAAACAAGTTAAGAAACAATGTACTTACCCAGCGACGTTCTTGAGGGGAGGCAGCTGAGTAGTTGATGAACCGCCGGACAAGTTGGAAGATGCCTGATAATTCGGGTCAAACGAATTGAGTGGGCATCGGAAGAAACCCTTCAAAGGATAAAGTTTTTCTGGACGACGTTTCCAGGTTGTTGTATCTGCTAAACCGGACAAAGTGATTTGCTGACCACTATGCCGGGTTGTGCGATGCTCTTCAACTTGCTGTGTCTTCAAAGAAAATTTTGGATCCAAATGAGCAAGGGGGTGAGATTGTTTTACTTTCCGAACTGTACGGCGAACTCTTTGAAGCGGTACAAGATCTGAATCGGAAGAAAGAATGATTACCTCAACATGGTCTCCGTGGCTGGCCTCAGCATCATCCTAGGAATAGTCATTGTCAATAAGATGTACGAAAAAGGAACCAAGTGAGTCAAGTTCTACCTCTGCGTCTGATTCCTCATCTTCTGGCGGATCAGAAGACTCGGTGGTTTTCTTCTTGGCAGCTTTCTTGGTGACCTTGCTCTTTGCACGAGGAGCCCTGGCTGGTTTAGTCCGTTTCCAAAAGGAGCTGTTAGCCTGAAATTAAGGCAAGAAAAGATTAGCGCATAGTTAATACGGAGGCGAATCAGTAAAGTATTAAGATGAACTTTACCGCTGGCGGTTTGTTGGAGACGCAAAAAGGTGGCAACCCGGTTTGGCTGCATGCAGAGATCGTCTCATCAAGCATTTTCTTCACAGATTCAGTAACTTCAAGATTGGTCATTACTACTTCATGATATCGTTGAGGGTCTTTGACATTGCCAGTATGATCATGCATCGATCCGGGGCGGCGGCTTAAAGGCAAAATGCACCAAGATCCGAGCAGCGGACAAGATCAATGCCAGTCAAACCGTTGGCCATGAGAGCACGGAGCTTGGCGAGTTGAGGTGCAAAGTTTTTCCGTTCTGCGGCGGATAAGCATGAAGGTAAAGGGTGACCGTTGCTAAGCCGGTGAGGGCAATAACCCGACAAAGGATTTTCTCCATCAGGGGCAGTGTTCCGGCAAAAAACCAAGTTTGGTTCCAATATTTAGGATGGCTATGATGTTTTGCATGAGGGAACTCAACTTCTTTCCTTTTCTGAATTGAAACGCCACCAAGCTCTGTGTTGGGACCATCCGAGAATTCTGTATGGCGGTTCAGATGAAAGAAATCCCGGAACAACTCCACGGATGGCTCTTCTTAAAGGTAGACTTCGCAGAATACTTGAAAGTTGCATATATTGGACATAGAGTTCGGTCCAATATCTTGTGGATGGAGTTGGAAACTTGCAAGGACATCCCAGAAATTTTTTGATCCGAGCGGGCTGAATCCCCACTCCAAGTGTTGCATAAATACAATCGGTTCTCCATCTTGAGGTTCAGGTGGACATTCAGATTCCGGAACTCGCCAACGAAGGACCCTTTTTGAGGCTAAAGCGCCAGTGGTGACGTATCAGTTGATTTGTGTCTCCGTGATGCGGGACGGAACCCAATTGCAAGCTGAGAATTGTTTAGTCATCTTGGAAGGGGAACTGAAAGGAAAAATAAAGCCGGTTTACAAATTAACGGTTTAAGTGTACTATTCAGGTGTTAAACCAGAGGATTGCCGTGCAAGTTCAGTTGACGGTTTAAGGGAGGGCTAATGATATATGGCGGATTGGTTATCAAAGGTTAAACCGTCCATAGGCAGAAGGGCCAGGATTCAAAAAATCTGCTAAGTGTTACAAAAACAGGTTTCACAATATCATAGTACAATTTTGGATCTACCATGGATAATTAAAGAAAATTTTTCTGAACCCTACAATGGCGTTAAGTAGGATAAGGAAGGTTGTATGCTCTACAGAAAGAAAGAGAAGATCTAGTAGTATGAAAAACGGATGCACAGTAACTACCGCACAAGATTTACACAGATATTGGATCAAAATAACCACGACTGAAGGAAAAGCGAAAAGTTGAGGAGGAAGAACAAAGAACTATACAGATGAACACATGAACCCTAGCATAGATCTAACGATGTAGGAAGGAGGAAACTCACCGGTGCAGATCTACTGTGAAGGGAAGCGGCGAGCTCTGGTTCGTTTCAGGTTGATGCAGCGGCCTGTGTTGATGAAGCCCTCAAGGGTCGCGGGCGGCGGCGGAGCTTCAAAACTGGGGCGTCGCAAGGAAGAAGAAGGCATAGAAGGGAAAAAAGAGAAAAGGGCCCTCGGGCTTTATTTATAGAGGAAAGGATAAATGGCAGGCGCGTGAATCGAGGAGCCTGAAGCGGCAGAGTGGGTGCGCCTCTCGCCTCGATTTTCGGGACGACCATTAATGAGGGGAATCTTTTTAATCTTTTATACAGAGATGATGTCATGGTGGACCGTTGCTATGTCTAGAAGATGATGTCACGGCGGTTTAAGAAAATTTACAGGAGAAGACAATATGGCGGTTTACGGAAATACAGGAAGACGTTTACAAGATATCTTTGAAGTATTGAAGATTGACATGAACAGGTTCAAACAAATCTGGGGCCTAATCTTGGGGATATAGCTACTGAGTGTAAACCGGCCAGGAGGGCCCGGTTCACCGTCCACTATGCTTAAGCCCATGGAGATCCAGAAGATGGCGCTTTACTAAATGAAGCTTAGAGGCCCGAAGCCCAAAGGCGGATTAGGGCCCATAATGGTAAACCACCATGACTATGTAACTTGTAATGTAAGTTAGGAAAGGAGAGACCGAGCCGGACACTTTGTATAAGTCGGCTCCGGGGCTCCGTAGACCGGTCGGGCGTCAACCTGTGTATATAAAGGGACGACCCGGCGGCGGTTCAGTGACAAGAAACAAACAACTCGAGACTCAGGCAAGCGTATTTGCTCCCTGGTCATCGAAACCCAATCAATTCCATCACAACTAGACGTAGGCTTTTACCTTCATCGAAGGGGCCGAACTAGTATAAAACTCCCATGTCCCTCGTCCAGTTTAACCCCTTCGAGCTAACCCGTTGCGATGGCTCCACGACTATGTCCTGTCATGGGGACATCTGATGTGTTAATTCCACGACAGAGTCTGAAGAGAAGGTTAAGTTGATTCGCGACAGACTAAAGGTAGCCCAGTCCAGGCAGAAGAGCTATGCAGATTCTAAACGGAAAGAGACAGTTTACGTAGTTGGAGAAAGAGTATATCTTCGTGTGTCCCCACTTCGAGGAGTTAAGCGTTTTGGAGTTAAGGGAAAGTTAGCACCATGTTTTGTGGGACCATAGAAAGTTTTGGAGCGTATGGGAGAAGTTGCTTACAAGCTAGAATTGCCAGAAGGATTGTCAGCAGTTCATGATGTGTTTCACGTTTCCCAGTTGAAGAAGTGCCACGGAGAGATGGCCGATATTCCTCTGAGAGATACAGTGCCACTGGTAGCGATTCAGCTGGATAGCGATTTGACTTATGAGGAGAAACCAGTGAAGATTCTTGAGTTTGCCAGCCGAGTCACACGCAGTAAGGTTATCAAGTTTTGCAAAGTACAGTGGAGCCACCACACCGAGGATGAAGCCACCTGGGAACAAGAGGAAGACCTACGGAAGGACCACCTGCACCTATTTTCTAGCCAACCCAAATCTCGAGGGCGAGATTCATCTTTAGGGGGGTAGGTTTATAACATCCCAAATTTTCAATTTGGAATGTTATACATAGGTCATCATTGCATATCATATTTTTATTGCATTTTTTGTTGATCCTAGAAATTCTAAGCAACTAAAGGACCCACAGAGAGAGTTGGGGATTTTGTTATTTTCATATTTGAGTTTTCTCAAATTTTGAAAAGAGGATCATTTGGTTTTAATCATTTTTCTCTTCGAATATTTCTAATATGAAAATGAAAGAGAGGAGATAAAATGACTTCTCCAAATAAAAGAAATATTGGAGGAAAAATATTAAAATCAAATAAGTATTTTTATTTGGACTTCTATGGCTATTTTATTTGAATTAGGAACAAAATGCGTTTTTGAAAATTGCACTAGAGGCCCAAATCAATGTTCACTTTGTCTGCAATATTATTAGAGGACCGTGAAAATTTATTTCATGATTTTTGGACTCCGTTAAGTATTTCTTTTAATTGTTTTTCCGCGTCAGGATTATTTAAAAAAAAGTTGCACCGACCTAGCCGGGCCATGCCCGACCCGGACACTGCCCCGGATGGCCCTTTAAAGGCCGAGGCCTCGCCCCGCCATCCCTGCTGCCCGCCCCACAAACCCTAGCGCCACCGATTCCCTAGCGCCGCCGCCGCCGCCGCCGCCGTCGCCGCCGCCACCACCTGTTGCCCGACCCGCCAACCCGTCCGCCGCCGCCGAGCCGCCGCCCGCCGCCGCCGACCACCGCCGAGGTAGCCACCGCCGACTCGATTTTCTCGAGAAAACCTTCAGTTTTTTTCGATACCCTAGATCTATTTTTTAGATCGGTTTGGTTTTTTCGGTTTAGTTAAATAGCGGACGTTCGTTCATACGCTTATTTTAGCGAACATTGTTCGTCAGTTAGCCGTAGACAGCGAACGTTTGTTCGTTAGCCTATTTGTCTTGTTTTATTATTCCAGGGTCTTTTCGCGATTATTTTCGATCGAGATTTCTGCCCTGATCTTCGTTTTAGTTTATCTTTTCGCTCGTTTATCCAAATCGGGTGAAACAAGCGCCTAGATCTTCGTATAGAAGCCCTATTTTTGTTTAACTAAGTTAAACAAGATTTTGGTACTGCAAAATTTGACTTTAGTCCAGATTAGTAAATGAATCTTGTTTCTTTCGTAGTTTGAGTTTTGTTGCTTTGTTTGATTTGATTCTTTTTGCAAACCGGAGTTCTTCAGTTGAACTTTCTGGTTAGATCTTCTTATTGGAGTTTTCTTCGTGCTTCTAGTTGAGTGCTTATGTATATTATTGTTTGCTCGCGATAGAATACCCGGAGTGCGAAGCGTGCTACTACGAGTCTCTTGGTTTTGCGGATCATCAGCAAGGCAAGTAACACTTTGATCATATCCCTTTATTACCTAGTTTTTATGCATTAGTTTCAACCCTCAAACATTGCATGCTTAGGATCTGAATTACATGTGGTTCGGGAAGTAGATGATGAGGTAGAACCTATTGCCCTTTTATTATCAAACATTTGGGAGTTACTTCTATGTTATGCTCAGGATTGCTATGCTATGCTCGTAGACATGGATTGGGTGAGTGTATCCATGATAGATGTGAGTATTGTTAATTAATGCTTGACTTAAGTTGGCTACTTAAATATACATATGGGTGGATTGGTTGAGGCACCCTGGAGTACCCAGTGGTTGTCAGGGCACCTGGAGAATCCAGTGTTGTCCTAGGATATCCTAGAGTACCCGTGTGATCATCCTACGGTTTGCCACCCAGGCTCAAAGGGATCATAAGATTATTCATGCTAGAAACCTCCGTGTGCAGCCACAAGCCAATATGGGCTCTGGCATAGTTGAGTATGTTGTGTGACCTCTTTCAGTGGTAGACTAGCAGATGTAGGGGATGTAGGTGGTACTGTCTACCCAGAGTAAAGAGTTAATGCTTTTGAAAGACTGTGTCTCGGTCATCGGTTTCTCAAACATCATGTAGTGCGAGAAATCAAATGGAGGAGATCGTGTCTTGTGGGGAAAAGTGCGCAAACTTCTGCAGAGTGTATAAACTAATCATGGTTAGCCGTGTCCCCGGTTATGGTCATCTTGAGTATATGGTTCTTGGATTATCATGTTGATCTCATCACTCTAAATTAATTTGTTGGGTTTTAATGATGATTCTTAATTGGATTGAGTTGGAGGAACCTTCTCAATGTTTAACAACCACCATGATAGTTAAATAAAATTTATTCCTTTGTTGTAGGGAAAAATTGGCTTTATGCAAAACTATAACCATAGAGCTTTCCACCAGCCATATATGCATGTAGTGATAGCATTTATTATGTTCATTACTCTATGTGTTACATTGCCAGCATATTCCATGTGCTGACCCGTTTCAGGCTGCAACATTTCATGTTGCAAACTTTTCAGATGATTAGTAAGGTGCCATAGGTCGTTGTCATTCACTCAGCTATGCCCTTGGAGTTGATGGACTCACTTTATCTTCGAAGCCTTCCGCTATTATTGTTTTTTGATAGCCTTAAGCCATATTATTGTAATAAGTTCTCTTTTGAGACATTCGATGTAATAAGTGTGTGATTGAAACTCTGTTATAAATCCTCAAGTACCGTGCGTGTCAGCATTACCGATCCAGGGATGAAACTGATGCACAGAGACTAGATTGTTTGAGGTCTGGTCTCTACAAAGGCCGAAGCCGTTGCAAAAGGCTTCTATCCTTGCATGGTCAGAGGACCTCAGCTTGAAGATGCTGACCCATCAAGTCTTCGATGGTGTCGTGACGATGAACTATTTGAAGCCAATTTCCAGTTTGCAAAGGCTTCAGCATCTCAAAACAAGGACCTTGGGATTGACTTCAAACCTAGTCCTGCTGCTCCAAGGCCCGATGGCAGTCGCGAAGCTGAGCCAAACCTCATTGGCCCCTTTGAGAACTTCAATTCATACTTGGCACATTGTGCCGCTCAAAGGGCCATTGTTGAAGATACTGCTGAGGAAGAGGAACATGCTGACATTCAAGAGCCCCTGAAGCCAAAGAAAATGACAAAGGCTTCAAAATCTCCTGTTGCCCCAAAAGCTTCAAGTGTGAAGCCATTGAAATCTGCACCGCCTGAATATAGTGTGCAGTTGGAGGACCAATCTCGCATGTCCAAGAAGTCCACTAAGCCCAAGAAGGTCTCAGGGCAAGCTCTTACACCCACACACCTCTTTTGGAATGATGAAGATATTGTTGATCTATCTAGCGATGACGACGTCAATGATGATGCACTGGTACGTGTCGGTGCTATACAAACAGTTTTTAACCCCTTTCCGTGATGGCATTTGGAACCGTCGCCAAGTGAGTGTGGGCGATAGGGGGGTCTTCCCACATGACCAGAAACCATCGGGGATAGGCCCTCCTGGGGGCAAAATGAGCTCGTGTGCGATCGAACGAGGCATCGAAACCCAATTGTTTCCATTCGTATGTACACCCCACACGGTGAATCCCAGAAAAACATTTCCGTTCCTATGTATATCACACATAGTCAATCCAAGGAGTACGTTTCCGTTCTTATGTACATCCCACACAGTTAATCCAGGGAAAACATTTCCGTTCGTATGTACTTCCCACGCAGTCAATCCAGGGAAAATGTATTCGTTCGTATGTACATCCCACATAGCCAATCCAACGAAAATGTTTCCGTTCATATGTACATCCCACACAGGTTTATGTATAGGCTCGTGTGTGATAGGTGTAACTATCCCACATGCTATACGTTGATTAATTGTTTGCTTTTATCAATGATACATCTCCAGCGTATCTATAATTTTTGATTGTTCCATGCTATTATATTACCTGTTTGGGATGTTTATGGGCTTTACTCTACACTTTTATATCATTTTTGGGACTAACCTACTAACCAGAGGCCCAGCCCGAATTGCTGTTTTTTTTGCCTATTTCAGTGATTCGAAGGAAAGGAATATCAAACGGAGTCCAAACGGAATGAAACCTTTGGGAGTGATCTTTTTGGAACAAACGCAATCCAGGGGGTCTTGGAGTGGACGTCAAGCAACAACTGAGGCGGCCACGAGGGTGCCCGGCGCGCCCCCTGGGGGTGGGCGCGCCCCCACCCTCGTGGGCCCCTCGAGCATCCACCAACCTACTTCTTCCTCCTATATATATCCACGTACCCCGAAAACATCCAAGAGAACCACGAAAAACTATTTCCACAGCTGCAACCTTCTTTATCCACGAGATCCCATCTTGGAGCTTTCGTCGGCGCTCCGCTGGAGGGGGAATCGACCATGGAGGGCCTCTACATCATCTCCAAGGCCTCTCCGATGAGTTGTGAGTAGTTTACCACAGACCTTCGGGTCCATAGTTATTAGCTAGATGGCTTCTTCTCTCTCTTTGAATCTCAATACAAAGTTCTCCTCGATCTTCTTGGAGATCTATTTAATGTAACTCTTTTTTGTGGTGTGTTTGTCGAGATCCGATGAATTGTGGGTTTATGATCAAGTTTATCTATGAGAATATTTGAATCTCTCTGAATTCTTTTATGTGTGATTAAGTTATCTTTACAATTCTTCGAATTATCAGTTTGGTTTGGCCTACTAGATTGATCTTTCTTGCAATGGGAGAAGTGCTTAGCTTTGTCAATCTTGCGGTGTTCTTTCCCAAAGGATGTTAGGGCAAGAAGGCACGTATTGTATTGTTGCCATCGAGGATAAAAAGATGGGGTTTATATCATATTGCATGAGTTTATCCCTCTACATCATGTCATCTTTCTTAATGGGTTACTCTATTCTTCATGAACTTAATACTCTAGATGCAGGCAGGAGTCGGTCGATGTGTGGAGTAATAGTAGTAGATGCAGAATCGTTTCGGTCTACTTGTCACGGACGTGATGCCTATATACATAACCATGCCTAGAAAATCTCATAACTATGCGCTTTTCTATCAATTGCTCGACAGTAATTTGTTCACCCACCGTAATATTTATGCTATCTTGAGAGAAGCCACTAGTGAAACCTATGGCCCCCGGGTCTATCTTTTATCATATAAGTTTTCCATCTACTTTTATTTGCATCTTTACTTTTTCATCTATATCATAAAAATACCAAAAATATTTATCTTATCTTATTATCTCTATCAGATCTCACTTTCGCAAGTTACCGTGAAGGGATTGACAACACCTTTATCGCGTTGGTTGCGAGGTTCTTGTTTGTTTGTGTAGGTGCGTGGGACTTTTGAGGAGCCTCCTAATGGATTGATACCTTGGTTCTCAAAAACTGAGGGAAATACTTACGCTACTTTGCTGCATCACCCTTTCCTCTTCAAGGGAAAAGCCAACACAAGCTCAAGACGTAGCAAGAAGGATTTCTGGTGCCGTTGCCTGGGAGGTCTTCGCTCAAGTCAAGACATACCAAGTACCCATCACAAACTCATCTCCCTCGCAATACATTATTTGCCATTTGCCTCTTGTTTTCCTCTCCCCCACTTCACCCTTGCCGTTTTATTCACCCTCTCTTTCCCAATCTCCTCTCTCTTTCTCTTGCCTTTTTGTGTGCTTGTGTGTTGGATTGCTTGTCACGATGGCGCAAGATAATACCAAATCGTGTGACTTTTCCAATACCAGTAATAATGATTTCCTTAGCACTCTGATTGCTCCTCTTAATGATGTTGAATCTTGTGAAATCAATGCTGCTTTGTTGAATCTTGTTATGAAAGATCAATTCTTTGGCCTTCCTAGTGAAGATGTCGCTACTCATCTAAACAACTTTGTTGATTTGTGTGATATGCAAAAGAAGAAAGATACGGATAATGATATTGTTAAATTGAAGTTATTTCCGTTTTCACTTAGAGATCGTGCTAAAACTTGGTTTTCGTCTTTGCCTAATAATAGTATTGATTCATGGAATAAGTGCAAAGATGCTTTTATCTCTAAGTATTTTCCTCCCGCTAAGATCATCTCTCTTAGGAACGATATTATGAATTTTAAACTACTTGATCATGAGCATGTTGCCCAATCTTGGCAAAGAATGAAATTGATGATTCGCAATTGCCATACTCATGGTTTGAACTTATGGATGATCATACAAAAAATTTATGCCGGATTGAATTTTGCTTTTAGAAATATTTTAGATTCAGCCGCGGGAGGCACTTTTATGGAAATCACCTTAGGAAAAGCTACTAAACTCCTCGATAACATTATGGCTAATTATTCTCAATGGCACACCGAAAGATCTACTAGTAAAAAAGTGCATGCTATAGAAGAAATTAATGTTTTGAGTGGAAAGATGGATGAACTTATGAAATTGTTTGCTACTAAGAGTGCTCCTATTGATCCTAATGACATGCCTTTGTCTACTTTGATTGAGAATAATAATGAATCTATGGATGTGAATTTTGTTGGTAGGAATAATTTTCGTAACAATGCTTATAGAGGAAACTTTAATCCTAGACCGTTCCCTAGTAATTCCTCTCATAATTATAGTAATTTCTAGAACAACTCGTATGGAAATTTTAATAAGATGCCCTATGATTTTGAGAATAGCATTAAAGAATTTATGATCTCTCAAAAGAATTTAATGCTTTGCTTGAAGAAAAATTGCTTAAAGTTGATGATTTGGCTAGGAACGTTGATAGGCTTTCGCTTGATGTTGATTCTTTGAAACTTAGATCTACTCCTCCTAAGCATGATATCAATGAGTCTCTCAAAGCTATGAGAATTTCCATTGATGAGTGCAAAGAGAGAACCGCTACGTTGCGTGCTAAGAAAGATTGCTTTGTAAAAGCGTGCTCTTCTAGTTACCATGAAAATAATGATGAAGATCTAAAAGTTATTGATGTGTCCCCTATTAAATCCTTGTTTTGCAATATGAATATTAATAATGATGGGACTGGAGATGAGTCAATTTTAGTTGTGTCCCAATGATTCGGAGTTTTTAGATCTTGATGCTAAATTTGGTAAAAATGGGATTGGAGAGGTCAAGACTTTAAATAGCATTGAACCCACTATTATGGATTTCAAGGAATTTAATTATGATAACTGTTCTTTGATAGATTGTATTTCCTTGGTGCAATCCGTGTTGAATGCTTTTACCAAACATATTGTTGATGCCTTGATGCAATCTTATGAGGAAAAACTTAATTTGGAAGTCTCTATACCTAGAAACCTTCATGAGGAGTGGGAACCTACTATAAAGATTAAAATTAGAGATCATGAGTGCTATGCTTCGTGTGATTTGGGTGCTAGTGTTTCCACGATTCCGAAAACTTTATGTGATGTGCTAGGTTTCCATGATTTTGATGATTGCTCTTTAAACTTGCACCTTGCGGATTCTACCATTAAGAAACCTATGGGAAGGATAAATGATGTTCTTATCATTGCAAATAGAAATTTTGTGCCCGTAGATTTTATCGTTCTTGATATAGATTGCAATCTTTCATGTCCTATTCTTGGTAGACCTTTCCTTAGAACGATTGGTGCAATTATTGATATGAAGGAAGGGAATATTAGATTCCAATTTCCGTTAAGGAAAGGCATGGAACACTTCCCTAGCAAGAAAGTCAAATTACCTTACGAATCTATCATGCGAGCTACTTATGAATTGAATGCCAAAGATGGCACTACCTAGATCTATCCTCACTTTTATGCCTAGCTAGGGGCGTTAAACAATAGCGCTAGTTGGGAGGCAACCCACTTTTATTTTTGTTTCTTCCTTTTTGTTTCTATTTAGTAATAAATATTTCATCTAGCTTATGCTTAGATGTGTTTTTATGTTAGTGTTTGTGCCAAGTAGAACCTATAGGATAACCTACGGTGATAGTTAATTTGATTCTGCTGAAAAACAGAAACTTTGCACGCACGAAAATAATTTTAGTAATTCACAGAAACGTTATTTTGCGTTGATTCTTCTTTATGTATATCAATCGAAAAATTTCCCAGGACTTCTTATTTTGGTAGGATTTTTAGAGTTCCAGAAGTATTTGAGAGTTATAGATTTCTACAGACTGTTCTGTTTTTGACAGATTCTGTTTTTCGTGTGTTATTTGCTTATTTTGATGCATCTATGGCTAGTATTGGTTGGTATGAACCATAGAGAAGTTGGAATACAGTAGGTTTAACACCAATATAAATAAAGAATGAGTTCATTACAGTACCTTAAGTGGTGGTTTTTCTTTCTTGCACTAACGGAGCTTATGAGATTTCCTAGTTTTGTGTTGTGAAGTTTTCAAGTTTTGGGTAAAGATTTGATGGACTATGGAATAAGGAGTGGCAATAGCCTAAGCTTGGGGATGCCCATGGCACCCCAATATATTCAAGGATAACCAAAGTTTAAGCTTGGGGATGCCCTGAAGGCATCCCTCTTTAAATCTTCGCTCTATCGGTAACTTTACTTGTAGCTATATTTTTATTCGCCACATGATATGTGTTTTGCTTGGAGCATCATGTATGATATGAGTCTTTGCTTTTTAGATTTCCACAATCATCCTTTCTGTACACACCCTTTGGGAGAAACCCACATGATTTAGAATTTATTAGAATACTCTATGTGCTTCACTTATATCTTTTAGAGCACGGCATTGGCTTTATTTTGAAGAAATTGTTGATCTCTCATGCTTCACTTATATTATTTTGAGAGTCTTTTAGAATAGCATGGTATTTTCTATGGTTATAAATTTGGTCCTAGAATGATGAGCATCCAAGTTGGGTATAATAAAAACTATCATAGAAAGTGCATTAAACACTATGATCAATTTGATGCTTGATAATTGTTTTGAGATATAAAGGTGGTAATGTTAGAGTCATGCTAGTTGGGTAATTACGAAATTGAGAAATACTTGTGTTGAAGTTGGCAAATCCCGTAGCATGCATGTATGGTAAAAGTTGTGTGACAAATTTGTTGCATAGGGTGCTCTTTTGATTGTCTTTCTTATGAGTGGAGGTCGGGATCGCATGATGGTTAACTCCTACCAAGCCTTCCCCTAGGAGCATGCGTAGTATTACTTTGCTTCGAGGGCAAGTAGACTTTTGCAATAAGTATATGAGTTCTTTATGACTAATGTGAGTCCATGGACATACGCACACTCACCCTTCCACTTTGCTAGCCTTTATTATGCCGCGCAACTCTAGCTGGTATCATGCACCCATCATTTACCTTCCTCAAAACAGCCACCATACCTACCTATTATGACATTTCCATAGCTATTCTGAGATATATTGCCATGTAACTCTCCACCATTCCGTTTTTATGACACGCTCCATCATTGTCATATTGCTCTTTGCATGATCATGTAGTTGACATCATATTTGTGGCAAGGCCACCTTCATAATTTTTCATACATGTCACTCTTGATTCATGGCATATCCCGGTACACTGCCGGAGGCATTCACATAGGGTCATATTTTGTTCTAAGTATTGAGTTGTAATTTTTGAGTTGTAAATCAATAAAAGTGTGATGATCTTCATTATTATAGCATTATCACAAGTGAGGAAAGGATGATGAAGACTATGATTCCCCCACAAGTCGGGATGAGACTTCGGACTTTATAAAAAAAATAGGCCAAAGAAGCCCATATAAAATAAAAAAAGAGAGGCCAAAGAAGCCCACCAAATAAAAAAAATGAGAGAAAAGAGAGAAGGGACAATGCTACTATCTTTTTTCTACACTTGTGCTTCAAAATAGCACCATGATCTTCATGATAGAGAGTCTCCTATGTTGTCACTTTCATATACTACTGGGAATTTTCCATTATAGAACTTGGCTTGCTTATTCCAATGATGGGCTTCCTCAAAATGCCCTAGGTCTTCGTGAGCAAGCAAGTTGGATGCACACCCACTTAGTTTCTTTTGTTGAGCTATCATACATTTATAGCTCTAGCGCATCCGTTGCATGGCAATCCCTACTCACTCACATTGATATCTATTAATGGGCATCTCCCATAGCCCGTTGATACGCCTAGTTGATGTGAGACTATCTTCTCCCTTTTTGTCTTCACGACCACCATATACCAGATATAGTGCTATGTCCATGGCTGGCGCTCATGTATTGCGTAAGAGTTGAAAAAGCTGAAGCGCTAAAAGCATGAACCAATTGCTTGGCTGAAACCGGGGTTGTGCATGATGGGAGTATTTTGTGTGATGAAAATGAAGCATGGCCTAACTATATGATTTTGTAGGGATGAGCTTTCTTTGGCTATGCTATTTTGATAAGACATGATTATTTGTTAGTATGCTTCAAGTATTACTATTTTTATGTTTTATAAGCTTTTATCTTGAGTCATTTGGATCTGAACAATCATGCCACAATAAAGAAAATTACATTGAGAATTATGCTAGGTAGCATTCCACATCAAAAATTCTAATTTTATCATTAACATACTCGAGGACGAGCAGGAATTAAGCTTGGGGATGCTTTATACGTCTCCAACGTATCTATAATTTTTTATTGTTCCATGCTATTATATTACCTGTTTTGGATGTTTATGGCTTTACTCTACACTTTTATATTATTTTTGGGACTAACCTACTAACCGAAGGCCCAGCCTGAATTGTTTTTTTTGCCCATTTCAGTGTTTCGAAGGAAGGGAATATCAAACGGAGTCCAAACGGAATGCAACCTTCGGGAGCTATCTTTTTGGAACAAACGCAATCCAGGGGACTTGGAGTGGACGTCAAGCAACAACCGAGGCGGCCACGAGGGTGCCTGGCGCGCCCCCACCCTCGTGGGCCCCTCGAGCGTCCACCAACCTACTTCTTCCTCCTATATCTATCCACGTACCCTGAAAACATCCAAGAGCACCACGAAAAGCTATTTCCACCGCCGCAACCTTCTGTATCCGCGAGATCCCATCTTGGAGCCTTCGCCGGCGTTCCGCCAGAGGGGGAATCGACCATGGAGGGCCTCTACATCATCTCCAAGGCCTCTTCGATGAGTTGTGAGTAGTTTACCACAGACCTTCGGGTCCATAGTTATTAGCTAGATGGCTTCTTCTCTCTCTTTGAATCTCAATACAAAGTTCTCCTCGATCTTCTTGGAGATCTATAATGAGTTTATAGCAACATAGAAAATCACCGATACTTATTTTGAAAAACTGAAGAAACAGGTTAGTTATGACATATCTTCTCAAAAAGATCAATGTGCAAATGAATTAATTGCTATTGAGACAACAACCAAATTCTGAAACATCAGAAGCTATAATTAACTACAACAATGCTACAAGTTCTTACTCATGTACTATAAATAACAAATTGAACATTTTAAGAGGAAGGTAAATATAACTGCAATAGCATAGCGACAGTGTTTGGATGACATCAAATTGATACTAATAGGTGTGTACATGCACAAATTTAGTAACATAGATCTAATAGTACTAAGGCCGTCCACTATGTATGCCAAAACCGGTGTAAAGACAACTGTTGCTACATCTCACACCGGTGCCCTGCACTAGCGAGCCGATGCAACGGAAAAAAATCAGGGACCCGAACTCCGGAGCACCTAGTTGCTCCGACGCCCAGTTCCTTCATGCCATAAAGTTTAGTATTTTACTGCTTGGTTGCTCAGATGTGTCCACAAGTTGGCTCCACAAACTGCCGAAGTGGTGCCAAATAATTTTCTATGGCACCACTGATGAGATGGCAACATTTTCAGATACTAGGTACAAACTGTGACATTGTCTTAGGATGCGTTTGAATGAAGGTGTGGTGTGAATGGGTTGGGACCGTGACAGTGTCCGAATCACATCTAACAAATGATTTGTAACAACGAAAGAGGGTCTAACCTTCTCTGCACATGCCAGAAACTTCCTCCCACTGTCCACATATTCAAACGCAACTAGCTTCACGCATGGAGATTGATGGTGAAAACGAGCAGACATATCTTCAACCACCCCGCTCCATTCGTTGCAACTGATGGTCCTAGGGAACTACAGGAGGAAGAAATGACTCAAATCGACCACGAGGTAAAAATCCTTCATTCCAAGTCATAGCCCGAGAGAGAGAAGAGAGACATACCCGGGTGGTGAAGGAGTCGGAGGAGGAGGAGGAACCGCTGGAGAGGTCTTTGAAGAAGACCATGGCGACCCCGGCGGTAGGATGCAAGACGGCGAGGAAGCGACTATATCTTAGGAAGGAAGGAAGGAACGAGGAAATAGGGGAAATGTGACTTGTGGTCGGGGAGAAAAGGGGATGGGGAGGGGGGTAGATATTTCGGCGGTAGGCCAAGAATTTCGAAATGTGGAGGGAAACATTGCGCGCGGTGCCGCCGGACACCATTCACTTTGAATGATAGTGTGTATCGCAAACAATTCGTCTGCTTAACACGCATGGGATGACTTCGATAATTCAAATTTTGGTGGAAATTTCCCCAGGTACGTCATTGCATAATTTAACATCACTTGCTAATTTGGGCACACAAAAGAGCGTACAACACACATACTAGACTTACTGAATCGAGCAATTTTAGTAATTAAACAGAGCCAGTTCACCTAAACATTGCTCTAACAAAAGACCAGCATTAAAACCAAAGCCTAAGTACGAATAATTTTAACAAATCCGCCACCACGTCGGACTATGCATCGCCGGTGTGAGATGAGACGTTGATGACTTGTCGTGGCGACATGCCGTCATTGGTGGACTCCGCGCCCCCCTGCTGAAGTCGACAACGTCCTTATCCTCGTCCTCGTCCTCGTCCTTGGTGCTACCCTCAAGGTTGTAGTACTCGTAGTAGTGGCTGCGCCAGAGCTCGTGTTGGTACTCCACCGCCGATTCCTCGACGGACAGACTCTTCTCTACCTTGACCTGGATCACGCGCAAATCCTCCTCTTGGCGCTCCTCGATCTCCGCCGCCTCCTGCATCTCTAGCTCCCGGTCATCCACCTCATTAGGAAGCAGGTGCTCCATGGCCACCGTCGCCTTTTCGGATGTGGGTTGCATGCTGGATTCCAAGGTGGCCTGGAATATCTTGGCGAGGATGGCCTTGACCTGGGCCAGGGTGACATCGGCGGCACGGACGACAGCTCGAGCGCTCTCGGCGTTTGCAGCCATCGTCACAGCAGCAGCTCAACCGTCTCGGCTACTGCAGCTGCCCTCTCATCTGCCGCAGACGCCCTCTCGGCGGAAGCGGCCATGCTCAATGGGGATGCGGCGGCACACACGGTGTAGGCGGCGGCGCTCGGGGGGGGGGGGGACGCGGCCATCGTACGGACCTTCACGAAGCGTTTCCACGGCGTCATGTTTGCAAGAAGGTGTGCGGGAATGGGGATCGGGATTTGCGGATTCGGGGGTTGCCAGCACTGGAGCAGATGACCCGACGAAGCTTACGGAGGAAAACTTAAATAGACCAGGAAATATTCATCGCAAACGATTCCTACAAAACAACTGTGTGTGATGTTGTAGATACTAGTACAAATGTCCGTGCGTTGCACCGGGCGAAATATTAAGTATAAATTGCTCCATGTGCCATTATGCAGCATTTTTAATACATTTTTTGCAAATGTCAGAAATAAGGTCAATGTAACCTTTGAGTGTAGCAATTATGATCTTGATGCACCGTGATCTACAAGTGTTTTGTGCAACATGACTGAAATTGCTATCTTTCCTCTAAAAGTAGTAGAAGTGAGGCAACTTGCAAAAAGTAAGGCTCGGCAATGTTTCCATCTTTGGTGACGACCAACCCTGTTTGTCCTTCCTAGGTCGCCACACCAGGACAGCCTGATACAAGCCTTTCCTCAATAAATAAATAAACAGCCTGATACAAATTATGGAATGCTGCTAGTAATTATGAATAATTTTTAACAGAGACACTGTCGATTGTCATCACTATACAAAGCTAAGTGCCTGAGGCAAGCATAAAAGAACATCTCAAACAAGGTTAGATCAAAATGTCTGTTCATGCCCATGAAGCCACATCCCATAACAAAAGTTCATCCAAATAGAGCTCAACAAGAAAGGCACATATAATGGCAAACATGGGCACATGAAACGGAAGTACATGACTGTAGAATTGCACAAAGAAAAGAAAATACAGCCCTGATGGGGAAACCAGTTCATACAATTGCACTATAAAAAAAATATTGGAGAAAAACCAGAAGGTCATCTATAGCCTCTAGCAAACTTTTGAAGATAAATCAGACTAAAGAGTTATCGCTTAGACTATCCAAATTGGAGATTAAAGATGTAGTGCACAGTAAGGAAATTTTGTGGTGTGTGAGATTAAGCATGCCTAACTTTAAATTAAAATTAGAATTCATGCATGCCAAATAACATCTCTGTGCAACATGCGCGTACATACACATAATATTATAATATAGCTCAACAAAAGATACAGCTTTTGCAGACATAAATTAGGACATGCAAACACGGGTTGTTAGTATAACATAGCTGCATTTGAAAAAATTAGAAAACTCATATCTACACTGACCTGTAATATTATCGGTTTCGTGAACGTCAGTGGTGCTCTTGACCATGTATTGGATGCACTTTGGACCATTTGGTGTTATGAAACTATAACATTTATTTCACATAGACATGGAAGATAACCGTAGTCCTGAATTTTGCTCACTGAGTGAAGTACGATATGAATGGTATCCAAAGGAGTAGGCGACCTATCAGCTGCAGCAATACCTTCTGTTTCTTAGACATCTCTTTCTCCTTTCTGTTCAAGCAAAAATAGGATAAAGCTGCTTTAAAACACACTAAACAGTGGATGTGTTACAGCAGAAAGTGCAAGACATTCTAAGCCTCGAATGCCATTTTTTTGCTAAGTTCTCTAACATTTTCTCTCTGTTGCTTATGCAAATACAAGCAGTTAATTTGCTTCTGAACTTGGCCAGCAGAAAGTGCCCACATATGCATCTCCTCGGCCAGCAGTCCAGCTTGGTGCTCCTCTGTTTCTGAGATAAGTTGGTAGTGTAACAATAGGAATCAGCCATAATATTTTTCTTCTCACAAAAATCACTATTAATGTAAATGCTACTTGGGCCCAAAAAGCATATTGCTTTACCTCAACAACTACTTGTGTATGTGAGTAAATAGATCAAGAAATTACTTTCTAGATTAGTTAGTTCCAGCAGCTCCTTCCTGCTATTATCCAAATTGTACCTGTAATCACAATCTTCCTTTTATTCTGCCATAGCAGCATCCTACCATCGGGCAACTAAACTGTCTCTCATATTATGGGTTTCAATGACTATGCTTCCTAGAGGAAGTGGAGCCAGAATTATAAGCGATGTCGTGCCATTAGGACAGAGGTTGCGTGGCTCCGGGCAGCTTGCGGCAGCGTGCAACAACTTATAATATGACTAATGCACACGAACGGAAAACTGAATCAATTTGAATAAGTAAACAGTAGGCAAGACCAGAAGATCAGAATCTAGTTTCATGTCAAAAAATATATTAGTTCGGTATATAAAACATGGCAAAAGTGGAAAATATGTACTCCCTCCGTTCTAAAATAGATGGCTCAACTTTGTACTAACTTTAATACAAAATTAGTATAAAGTTGGGTCATCTATTTTAAAACGGAGGGAGTAGCTCCTAACCACTTACCGTGGATTATTCAATGGGCTGGAGAATATGCAAACATGGATACGACTGAGTGGGTACAGTAGCGATAGATGATGAACTCAAACGGTGGTGAGTTGAAAAGCCTTGCCACCAGTCCGCTGCTTCCTTCACCTGGCAACCTCACCGATGGTGGCGTTCTCCTAATTTGCTTCAAACTGACATCAATACGCCTCCTCAACCGTTGCATCAGCCATCATCCATTACACGCCTATGGGAAATAAAATATATGCTCAATCTCAGAGGACGAGCACTGATTAACTCATTGACACAAAACTGACTAAAAGATCAGTCCTAGCTTTTTTGTTCATTTACGGCCTGAAGTGTAGCATCTGAGAATATTTCAAACTAGAATCAAATCGGGAGAAACAGAACTTATTTGCCAAGCTCGTGGTCATTTTGTTTGCCACAGTTTTTGTAGCAGCCACCTTTTACCTGGGGTTACTCCACCAAGCATGCCCTTTTTTGAGTAGTTAATATAATGCAAAACACGAATTATATGTAACTGGACCAGGTATACTATTTTAACAGGAACTAAGCCTTGAATCAAACAGGGAGCAATCAGATTTGAAGCACTACAACACGAATCAGTTGTTAATTTTAAAGTATCAACTTTCAGGCTTGAAGCACTACCGACTTTTGCTGAAAGATGTCATTATGTCAGTTTATGCTTGGCCACAATCACAAGACAATAACGCTCAGATACTGCCTAAGAAAATATTTGTACTTTCTTGTATCTATAACAATGACGATTAATGTATGACGCTAGATTGAGTTAGTGTTCTTCTGATGCAATAAACTGAATGAAGATTTGCAAAGGCTAAACAAAGGACAGAAGATATGAGAAACTTACCAGCTTGGTGGCGTTCTTGAGGAGCTCAAGCATGGCATGCATGGTGATGGGAACCCTGATGGCCACACCATCTTGATACTCCAAGAATCTAGGGATTAGGTGGCAAATGGTTCATAACTCTGTTCAAACTTCAAAAATCACGAAGGGTTGCGCCATTTCGCTGCTCAAAAAAAATTCATGCTAGTCTCTATCCCTTGCCAAGTCCAATTACAAAATATCTTCAATCTACCACTGCCCGACACGTACACGGCACAAACACATAGACTTTCGGTCACCATATCCTCTCTCTTTCTAATAGTCATCAAAATTTAGGAACACGTCTATTGATGTTGCACTTAATTGTTTGAACATCGTTCTCTCTACATCCTCCTAAACATGAAATATGCAGATGTTAGAAAGTTTCTAATTTGTGTGTATATATATATGATGATATTAAGAAAAGGATAAAATAGTATCAAGAACAGTTTCATATCTTTTGGCCATGAGCCATTACAAACTTCGATATACCTATCTCTGCATATCGCAAACTATCACAAATGAAAAGTTATTTTTTTGTTTAGCTGCTCCATGGAACAACTTCTCTGTATACTAAACATTCTCACAGATAACTAAAAATGAAAATGCGTATCAAGAAAGAATATGTGTGTTTGACAAAGTAATTACCAGTCTCTGAACCATATGGCTAAAAACTGACAGGAACATGGTCATGAACTCCTCCCAACGATCTCCCTGAAACGAAACACTCCCTGATCTATGGTCCTCCTCTTGCTCACCTGCCTGTCAATCAAGAAAACATAGGACCTTCACATGAGCTCATGATCGCATATAAAGAAGTGATCAGCCATTGACTTGCTAGCACTGACAGCGGCAGCAACTCAGTCTGATCCAGCTGAGGATAGGGCACCGACCACATCAGCAGATCAGTCTGATCTACCGAAGGATCGGGCATCGACACCGGCACCAGCTCTACAAGGAGCACCATCTCCGGCAGCAGCAGTGGCTTCGGCACCTGCACCAACACTTGCACTTGCATTTGCTCCGGCCCATGCAGTTGCACTGGCAACAGATTGGGCTACAGTTCGCACTTCATATACCAAAGTCCTTACAAAAACCGACATGTCCACCTTCTTGGTAAGCATTGGCCGCCCAAGTGCTTCGTTCTTTTTTCTTTCCATGTTGTTTCACATGATTCACTGTGTTGATCTAACTGTTTGGGTATGTCTTCTTGTTTGCAAACAGAGAATTCCTAGAGCAATGAGGGAGTCGTTCAACAATCCGAGCGACCGCGGCCAAGTTTCTCTTACCATGCGCAGCCTTGGTGTGAATGAACCTGCTCAATATACCGTAAGTACAAAGGATGGTCGCATGATGATTGATGCTAAAGGATGGTCAAGGTTCAAATCTAAATCATATCTTGCGGTAGGGGATGATGTCAAAATCGAACTTTCTCGGCAAGGAGAGCCGGTCCAAATCAACTTTGAATTTCTTCAGTAGCAGCACGCAACTGCTGACCTGATCTATTCTCCGAGAGATTTTGATGTAATAATCTGGCATGGTGAAACAAGTATCTTGTGTGTATAAGTAGTACGACTGTATTATTTATCACATGGTATATCGTTGATAGAATTGCAACTCTGATTGCTGGTTAGGAACGGTCATTCGATTTCATTCCAACAGCTGCCGTGCTTTATTCAATTTTGTGTATTCGCCTTGCGACAGCATCTAAAACCAGCGCCGTACCGATCACTTGCAATATGAAAAGCACTGAGGTAGAACACATGGGCCCCCAAACATGCAGGGTCGGCCTGCGGCCCAAAGTCCAGAACCATGAGCCTGTCTGAGTATTATATTCTCAGCTGAACCCCCATAATGCCCGTGCATGGCAGAGGGAGTATATTTCTCGGCAAGGTGAGCCTGTCTGTGATATAAAAGATTTGTCTATTTCTTTACAGAGGGAGTATCTCTCTGTCAAAAAATATATTTATGTGTAACTAGTTACTCCTGTCTTTCTACTTCCTTTCGCCGATATGTGGGGCAACCGGCAACGGGGTCCACGTGCCATATGCACAAATTAGAGTGCACAACTTCACGGTAGACGCACCTCGGTCGTAGCGCCGCAGTAATGCCCAATGAGCCGTCAAATCACAACCCCCCCTTTCCAGCTTTAGCAGTAAGCTGGACGGACGAAGCGGCAATATTTCACAGGGCCTGAATCCCCTTCTCCCTCGTCTGCTTGCTCAGAGAAAGCCCCCTCTCGGTGATTGCATAGGGTTTTCTCATGGAGAACCAGGTACTAATTCTTCATCCATCCCCGATAAATCCAAGTCCCTTAGTCGCAGGTAATCCTAGGATGGCAGCCGCCGTTGTTGATACATTTTTCTTCCTACTGAATCTATTGTGTTTCATTTGCAGTGCCCAAAGTGGGAGTACCCTACAGGTTTCTGCGCCCTCGGCGAGACGCCACACTTGTTCCTTCTCATCCTAACACAAGATTCTGAAAGCGCACAGTATGTTCCTAGAATCCTCTTTTCTATCCGGGAGGGTGGGGTTTTTTTGGACATGCTGTCGACTAATTTGGAAATTTGGATTGCTATATTTGGATAAAAGGTACTACTAGTACAATGATCAACACTGACGTGAAGGAGGAAGTTATTTCTAGATTTGGATAGGGAATACATTGTGTTCTCATATTATTTTTCCTGCAGTGTATTATTTGCTCTGCCAGAACACATGTACCCAAGATGCTCGGCCTTGCCATAACTGAATACAATAATTTAATGGTCATAGTGAAGACAAGCCATGGATATAAGTTCCGAGTTGGGTTCATGAACCAAGAAGATCGCTGCTTTTTTTATGGCCGAACTTGGATAAACTTTCTCAAGTGTTACGGACTGAAAGTTGGCGCACGAATGTTGATGGAAATAGCAGAACCTGGTCTCATCTTCACTGCGATCTTCCACCCCGACGTTGTTCCAGTTGTGCATCCATGTTCGTTTTGTATCTGGTTCTTGCTTGTTGCCTTGATTACTTCTTAATCCACCTATTCTGTCTAACTAATCACAATTTAACTTTAGAAGTAGCAACAAATCTCTCACGAAGATGCTACTTCTAACTAATATTTTCTTATAATTGGTGGCACGTGTAGGTTTTTTCAGAGTTAAGCAGTCTGCTCGTTTGTTACTCTGTAGTAACTCGGCTGTTACTGATGGCACTGAAGTAGACTGGGTCGACACCCACAAGTTCCTACACTTTATCGATCGTCTCGAGGTCCTTGTGGGGCGTTTCAATGGTGGAAGGCCACGTGGGATATGTGTGCCACTGCTGCACTCGTTGAACAGGTCCAACTATGTCGAGAAACTTATGGTACGAGTTGTTTTCCATTATATATGTTGTTCATAATCTATTGCTTATACACTGTTTTACAGCTGGGATCTTCTTGAAACAGAAACTGCCCAGTTCTATTGTTCCTATAAAGATGCCTGACCATGGTTGGGTCAGACTTGCGCTTGGTCACAACATGATGTTTATGTCGACCTACTCAATTCCCCTTGGAGGTGAAAAGATACTTATTCATGGGTGGTCTCAAATAATGAAGGCCCGTCCATCTTGGAGAATAGGACGAAGATTATGTTCATGCTTTTCCATGGTCGTAAGCGAATATCCTGTTTATTGACCACATTGCGAGATGAAGCCGCTTTCAGAAGGTTGTGGATGCGCGGGGTGGCGCCTGGGCCTTGTCCTGGGGCTTGGCGGCTCACCCTTGGTTAATCAGAGGCAAAGTAGCACTGTTCGAGGCGTGCTTTGTACGTTGAACTCATAAGTACTCATCTTGCTTTCAGCTTTGGTTGTTAAGTGCCCTGCTGGTTTGATTAAGGTTGTTAAGTACTCCTGCTGCTTTTACGATCTGTCGTGTTTCTTCATCCCGTCTTCCTCCAGCCGCCAAAACCAAACCACCGCCGGTGGGGCCGCCGCTTCGCCTCCCACGGTCGGGCTACGCCAACAAGACGACGCCACCCCACCGTCTCCTAAATCGTTAACGCTGACGTCCTCCACGCGCTTTGGTGCGCTCGCCGCAGCACCGCCCTCTGGCTTTGTCAACATGGTAAACAAACAACAGGAATCGGCAGAAGTACGTGCAGAGGATGAAAGTAGGGGCCCACCACGTCAGCGTATGGAAAAATAAAATGCTTCCTCCTAGTTTGTTCCTGACATCTGGGACCCATGCCATTGTGAGCGTATATAGTCAATAGACAAGAGAACAACACGAGATCGGCCGACACCTGGGACGTAGCTTCTCGAGTAGTATTTTTTTATTGTTGAGATGGAGCAGGGTTTGAACTGGGCTGTGGCCCGTCAAGCCCAAGCTTATATTTTGTGTTCACCATGTGACCAGCCTAGCTATTTTTTCTTTGTGAAAATGAGCCCAGTTTATTTTTTCTGAAGAATACCCAATCCAGGCCTACTTATTTTTCTATGCCCTGATGGGCTGCAACTCTTTCAAGACGCCTGCAAATCTTGAAAGTAATATGAAATGGGTTGTAAATATAAAAACAGATGAAAAATTGGCAATTACTTTATAATTTCTGAATTTTTTCACATTTTCAGATTCCTATTTCACTGGGCATTAACCAAATTTCAATATATCTTCAAAGTACATTAAATCTGGCTCGACATTTCGGTACTAAAAATAGTTTGGAACCCACAGAAATATGCAAAATTGGCCCTGGCCAACCAAAATAGTGGGTCCACGGCAGCCACAAGGAAGTGTCTCCTTATTACGCGAAAAAAAAATATTCGTCCACCTGACAGCAGGGACCCACCGGACGGGCCACCAGTTGATGTGGAGCATCCTATGGGCATCACCATGTCAAGAGTCCGTTTGGCAAGTGACACGTGCGACCTCTACTTCTCATACATAAAGGTGAATCTTCTCCTTTAGACGTGTTCACTTGACCCCTTTGAGGATGGTATACTACTTGACAACCCTCTCGTGTGCATGCATAGGTATTATCGGAGCTTCACTGATGTCGAGGAGGAGTGCAAGCGCCAAGGAACAACTACTCCATCCGCGAGGGAAGCATGGAAGAGAAGGAAGAAGAAGCATGGACAAGCTTCTGGAAAGCCCGGAACTTCCGGCCCCCGGAACCTCCGGCCATCCTGGAGCTTCCGGCCCTGCCGCACCAAAGCTGTCCAAGAGTGTACCAACTCTCTGGATAGCCCGGACCCTGCCCGGACCTTCGCCCGGAACCTCCGGCGCCCGGACCTTCAGTCCGTCCCCGGAACTTCCGGCCCTGCCTGCGTGCAGAGACTCGGCCTGTGGCCATGTACCCTTTCGCCCCTCACTTACCCCTTCATGGCTACTACTATATATACTCATCCCCCTCCTCCATTCTAGGGTTAGCAAAGGATAGCTCATTCTTAGGTGAGCTTTGCTCCTACCTCCTCCTCTTGAGAGAGAGAGATAGACCACTCCCATGGAGTTCAATACCTCCATGTGAGAAGATCCCGAGGGATTCAAGCCCCCCTTCGTGGGAAGATCCTTCTAGGATTCAAGCCCTCATCTCCTTCATAGGATTTGGGATGAACTGTACCATGTATCTTGTTTCCCATTGATTGTTCATGTACCTTGTGGATCTTGTTTGTTTGATTGTCTAGTTGATGTGTGATTGGACTTGTTCTTGAGTGTTTCCCCTTGTGATTTCTCCCCGTTCTTCCCCGAGTTCTTTGTGTTCTTCGAGGGATCCCACTCCAAATGTGAAAGATCGGCCTACACCGGGTTAGCCCCGTATCATATGGTATCATGAGCCACGTTGATCACATTTTTGGAGCCCCTACCCTTTGTTTTCTAGCTTGATTTTGTTGATTTCATCCTAAATCCGAAAATCCCCACCAAAAATAGCCACCAAATTGTTTTTGTGATTTGTTGGTTTTGATGATGTTTTGTTGATTTTGATCCATGGATTCGCTGTGTTATGAGTGGCTCTAGCATTCCCCTTATTTCCCCCCATTTTCATCCACGAAATCGTCTCAATTTTGCCCTTGGAAATCGAGTTTTTCCGCCCCTGTTCTCAGATCTGGAATTTAGGGTTCGTCCCGGACGAAATTCCACGACCCCCGGAACTTCCGTCCTACCCCCGGAGCATCCGGGCTAAACAGAGAGTTTACCCCAAAATCCCCCCTGACCCCCGCACTTTTTCAGCGACCCCCGGAACTTCCGGCCACCCCCCGGAACTTCCGGAGCATGGAACTTCCGGCCCTAGGCCCGGAACTTCCGGCCTAACTAGAAGCATTGCACGAAATTTCAGCATCAGCCTTCTTCACCGTTTTTATCATAACTTTTCGCTCCGAACTCCGATTTGAGTGTTCTTTGGCTCGTTTTGAAGCTATCAACGTGCCCGAGGTCCTCACGTTGGTTTCGCCACCATTTGTCTACATCAAATTTTTTGAACATTGGCATCTTTGCCTAGGCCTTCCACCATATCATCCGCATTGCTACCACCGACTTCCACAACCTAACCCATTTTGATCCTTATAACATTTCTTAGCTTGTTTGAGTTGTGGCTTGTGTCTCATAAGGTGTTTCGGCTACTTAGGGACGGCAACTTCAACTCCGACTTGTCTATAGCCCATCATTCCACTTCCGCATTGCCAAGTGCACACTACCACCGCTTTCCGCTACCACCATTTGACATTTGCCTTTGGAGCTTTTGCGTTCGTGTTTTTTCCGTTTCCTAGCGTGTTTCGGCTAACTAGGAACGGCTCGACATCAAGAACACCACCACTCATCATCACCAAGGACGGTAACCTCGACGACACCATTGTACATTCTTGCCATTGCAATGTTAACCCCTAGCCCATTTTGCGTTACTTGCCTATCGAGACTAGCCATTTGAGTATTGCCGGCAACGTGACTTGTGCACATTAGTGATCTACACCTTCCATTGCATATATACCATACCATATTGGTATCATCATATCATCACTTGTGTCACAAGCTTGTTCCCGCATATATACAATTGCTATCTTGGTTTGTGCATTGTGCAAAACTGGCCATATTCAAAAAAAAGAATAAGCTTTTAAGCAAAGAAAAAGAGAGATCAAAGAGGTTGTAAGAAATAGCCATAGCTTTAAAATATATCATATGGTATCATACTTGATCATCTTGGATCATTGTGTGAGAAACACCGGGAACCATACATATATAGCATACTTGGGATAGAAAGTTTATCTATTTTTCATCTTACAGGTTGTGCACAAGTGTCGTATCCGCCTATTGAGCAATCATGCTAGCGTCTTTCTTGAGTTGTGCAACACGAGCATTTTCCGTGGATTCCACATTTTGTGCTCATCCCTTGGTTGCACAACCCCATTTATCTACCCATGTGTGTGTTTCCGTGTGCCACATATTGCAATTGGTCTACTTGTTTCGCTTGCGAATTTGTGAATCTCTTTCAATATTATTGACTCTTATAACATTTGCATAAAAAATTTGTGCCACTATCCTCACCGAGCTCCACCATAAGCTTTACTTGATAGGTGTGAGTGAACAAGTCCGGTGCCAATTACACTATTCTTTCATTTCACATTGAGTGAAACGGGATACATCCTCACCTTTGGGAAAAGGTAACTTGGTATTGTTTATCTCATTTCCTACTCACCACTACTCGAGTCTTGTGATGGATAGGCAAGGCATTTCACCTTCGGTCTACAACAACAACGACGAGTTCGATGCCACGAAAAACAACTCCGACGCCAAGATGCAAGCTCAAATGGAGGAGATCAAAGCCCTCATCCAGTCCTACAAGCAATCTTCCTCATCTTCGAGAAGACGCTCAAGAGCACATGCTTCCGAGCTACCATCTCCGGCAAGATCACATCGGCATCGACACCATCACCAACAAGAATGTGAAGGTCAAGAGCTCTACATCAACAACCGCTCAACGACTTCACCATCTCCATTGGCATCTTCGCCAAGCGACTTCAACGCATCTTCGCCTACGGACATATGGCATCTTCACCAACAAGCACCTCAAGACTACGCTCAAGAGAAGCTCCCCAAGCTCAAGTCTGCGACTTCCATGAGCTACTACAACCTCGACATCGACCACGCGATACCTTTCTATGGAACACAAGAACCCGAGGAGTATCTCGAATGGGAGCGCTTGATGGACGACTACCTCAAGCTACATCAAGTTCGTCCTGAACATCAAGTGTAGTGCGCCACAAGAAACTTCCACGACTACGCCTCGATATGGTGGCTTCACACACCTTAGGAGAGCTATGAGATGAGTTGGCCCAAGACGAAGAGAGCTTTGCGGCGAGATTTCGTGCCTCCAACCTATACGGAACAACTTCGACGCCTATTGGAGAACACCATCCAAGGATCCAAGTCCATCGACAAGTACTTCAAGTAGATGAAGATTGCCTTGCGACGAGCTGGCGTGGACGACCCCATTTCAATGAAGTTTCACTTCATGATGGGATAGAACAATGACATCTCCAAGACTATCTTCCTCGAGAACTACAAGTCCCTCGACGACTACTACATTGGTGCTCTCAAGGCGGAACAAGAACTCATGAAGGCCAAGGCTTCTCCACCCCAAGCACACTTCACGGTGACCAAGCTCTACGACAAGCATGAGGCTAGTACCACCACGATGTCCAAGCCCGACGAGCCCCAAGACGATGCTCCCATGTTCGACTTCACCGCCATCCCTCTTTGTGGCATTGATGGTGCCGAGTCTACCACGACTCTTTTTCAAGACGGTGCGGCGACGAGTATGACTATAGAGACCCTCAAGGACCAAGCTTTGGAGGCGGGTGACAATGTGGTGAGCAAGGATGATGCTTCCATCTTTGGCGGTGAGAGTGATGATGTGCCATCTTCTGTCTTCATCCACGGAGACGATGACGAGATGGTTGAGCATGGGATTTTCCCTTCGACCACGGTGACGTATGATGACTTGAGTGACTTGTGCCACTATATTGAGAGTGAGAGTGACTTCACCACTAGCCCCATATATGACAAGTTGGCCCACTTTCCATGTGAGGAGAGCCACCACCCCCACCACTTGAGTGAGATGAGTGACTCCACCATATGTGAGATTGAGTGCACCTACATTGAGGGAGAGAGTGAACCACCACATAGAGAGAGTGTCATAGTTGATAGGTCTCGTGAGGCCATTTGCATTTCTAACAACTTGACCTCTACCTCTATTGTGTCTTCTCATTTGGTGCTAGGTCCCATTTATGATGATGCACCGATCCTCGACGACTCCGTACTCCCTTTGGACAAGACGATGGCCATGGTGGAATATGATGCACCCCCACATGGTTCCATCAAGATGAAGATGACCACCATTCGGTCTTTCCCACCTCACCTAGACCACTTGAGTGGAATGACGAAGGTAACATAGGTGACGGTGATGCTCTAGTCCCACTAGTGGACATTCTTGACATTGATTGCTTGCATGATGTTGATCCACCTAGTACCTTGCTTCATGCTAGTATGATTTCCCCATGTGATGATTTGCCCATTTATGATTAATATGATGATTCTCATGTGGAGTCTATTAGTAGTGATGCCATGTTACATAGGATTTCTTGTGACAATTCTTTAGGTCACATCATGTTTGATAATCCGCTTGACTTGTCATATGCTATGCATGAGATCTATCATATGTCATATTTGCAATCTCATCGTAGTGACTATGCATGTGTCATTAAAATAAACCCAATTTGCACTTATGGCATAGATGACAAGCCCATGGTTATTGGCATTTGTTTTTCTTGTGATGATATTGATATGCTCCCTTTGCATCATTTATCTCATATGCCATGCCATTACTACCTACCTCCGGATATGCATTGTTTTGGATGTTGTCCATTTTCTCCATATGATGTTCCCAATGTTGTTCATGAGGAGACCCCCATAGTTTCCACATACATGTTAGGAGAATTTGATCCATCCCATTCATTGCATGATCCCAATACTTGTGTGCACCATATGCTCCCCATGAACAAACATGCTATTGATGTGCCATATACTTGCATTTTGAATTTGTGTCCCCATCGTGTCATACATAATAACTATTCTTTCATGATGGATGACATGTTCTTATACCATGCATCAAATTTCTTTGAGCATTTCTTATCTTGTGCTAACTCACACGTGCATATACACATCATGATGGATGATGTGTACATTTACCATGCGCACAATTTCTTTGGTTTGTGTCTCTTTTGTGTAGGTACCCATGAATACTTGTCAACCTCGCAATCCCATGAGTTGACAAAACGAGCTCCAGAGAGCAACGATGATCTGGGATCTCAGGGATTGTTTTTCCCACTGCTCTCTTCGCGCAAAGACTTCGCACATTTCTTCTACATGGCCCTCACTTGGCTATGGGTTGTTCTCCATTATATATCCTTTGCCCATATTGTCATGTTCACTTTGCATGATATGCCCATTCCTATGCCTTTGCCATGCATCTGTGACCCATGCTTTGCGTTACACATGATGATTCATTCTAGTACTTGTATGTGTATTTGCAAGCTTGGTGGAGACATCTCTTATTGTTGCCATGTTCCTTTTGTGCATCATTCCTATGATGATACTTTCATCTTGCTTTGTGTTCGTGCTTGCGATATGTCATGTGCATTCCCTATGCCTATTATTTGCTCACATGACATGATTGCCATGATTTCTTCTAGTGTGTTGCATATTTGCTCCACTAGTTTGCACGACTTGATTACTATTCTTGCTCATGTTGCATTACCCATGATTCATACTTGCTCATTTCATGCGGTTGATGACAACCATCTATATGCTTTGCACATGATTCATATTGCTTCTTGTCATACAGCTCCATGTGTTGCCTCTGTCATGCTAGATGATTTGCCATGTTTGAGGGAGACAATGATTCTCGTCTTGCTCATGAGATTGCCCCATAGCATTATCGTATATATTTGGAGATTTTGACATATTCCTTGTGAAGCATGCTTGTCTTACTTCTTTGCACCATATACCTAGTGCTGAGAATATAGCCATTGCTGCATCATTTTATTCATGAACTTGTGCTTCTAATGGTTATGTGAAAGAGAGGAGAACCATCATGATGTGTTTATCTACCATGCGCGTACTTTATTTGTTTTATTTTGTGCATGTGTAGGATACTTGGACTTTGTGTCGACTTCCACTTCACGTGAGTTGACCATTCGAGCTCTTGAGAGCGAGCATCTTACATTCTACCACGACTCGCTTCTACACCACATTTCCTACCACTTCGGCATTGTGAAGAATGCACAAGGACACGCTTTCAAGGTGACATCCTTCTTGAGCTTGGATATTGTGGATCATACTTCATGTGTTGCTTGCACCATTTGCACGCATGTTTGAGATATTGCGTTCACCCATGATTGCCCCATTTCCATGCTTCATGACATATATACCTTGTGCGTTGCATCCAATTCTTGGACTACTTGCTACTATCATATGGTTTGTTGCACCAATATCATTTCTTCACATATGCCATGTCCCTTTGCTTGTCACATGCTTGATTTGATTGCCTCACACATGATGAACAATTGCTCTTTCTATTGTGTTGAGTGCCACACTATATTCACTACACCCTATGCACATTATGCTTGGATTGTCTTGCACTTGACCCATGTGTTTAGACACTTCATTTTATTTGGTGTTGTGAATCTTTCCTATGCCTACCATAGACCTTTCATTTGTGAATGCTTGCTATGAACTTGAGGTAGATGCTTATTCTCTTGTCACACAAATTTGCATCACTACCTCACATTTGCATACTTGTCCCCATGATATCTTTGCTTGTGCTCAATTGATATGCTTACATGCCATATCACCATCCATTGTCACACCCTATGTTATGCTTGATGACAACACTTGTTTGGTGGATGACCTCTTGAATGCTTGGTTTTGCACTAATGCTAACCACATTTGTTTTTCCAAGTGTTTGTTGTATTTGCTCATTTTGAAGGAATCACAAGACGGTGCGACATTGGAGAGTGCCCATTTCGAGCTACTAGACGATGAGTTCTTGGTGATCGACCACTTCGACTCGGCACCGCCATCTCTTTCCCATGGTGATTTGGTTTTCGATCCGAGGTCGGATCTTTCCAAGGGGTAGGGGATGATGCGGAGCATCCTACGGGCATCACCATGTCAAGAGTCCGTTTGGCAAGTGACACGTGCGACCTCTACTTCTCATACATAAAGGTGAATCTTCTCCTTTACACGTTTTCACTTGACCCCTTTGAGGATGGTATACTACTTGACACCCCTCTCGTGTGCATGCATAGGTATTATCGGCGCTTCACAGATGTCGAGGAGGAGTGCAAGCGCCAAGGAGCAACTACACCATCCGCGAGGGAAGCATGGGAGAGAAGGAAGAAGAAGCCTGGACAAGCTTCTTGAAAGCCCGGAACTACCGGCCGCTGCCCGGAACTTCCGGCCCCCGGAACCTCCGGCCGTCCCGGAGCTTCTGGCCCTGCCACACCAAAGCTGTCCAAGAGTGTGCCAACTCTCTGGATAGCCCGGACCCTGCCCGGACCTTCGCCCGGAACCTCCGGCGCCCGAACCTTCCGGCCATCCCCGGAACTTCCAGCCCTGCCTGCTCGCAGAGACTTTGCCTGTTGCCATGTACCCTTTCGCCCCTCACTTACCTCTCTGTGGCTACTACTATATATACTCATCCCCCTCCTCGATTCTAGGGTTAGCAAAGGCTAGCTCATTCTTAGGTGAGCTTTGCTCCTACCTCCTCCTCTTGAGAGAGAGAGAGAGACCACTCCCATGGAGTTCAAGACCTCCATGTGAGAAGATCCCGAGGGATTCAAGCCCCCCTTCGTGTGAAGATCCTTCTAGGATTCAAGCCCTCATCTCCTTCATAGGATTTGGGATGAACTCGACCATGTATCTTGTTTCCCTTTGATTGTTCATGTACCTTGTGGATCTTGTGTGTTTTATTGTCTAGTGGATGTGTGATTGGATTTGTTCTTGAGTGTTTCCCCTTGTGATTTCTCCCTGTTTGAGGGAGTCCTAGACTAGGGGGTGTCCGGATGGCCGAACTATCACCGTCGGCCGGACTCCAAGACTATGAAGATACAAGATTGAAGACTTCATCCCGTGTCCGGATGGGACTTTCCTTGGCGTGGAAGGCAAGCTTGGCGATACGGATATGTAGATCTCCTACCATTGTAACCGACTCTGTGTAACCCTAGCCCTCTCCGGTATCTATATAAACCGGAGGGTTTTAGTCCGTAGGACAAACAACAATCATACCATAGGCTAGCTTCTAGGGTTTAGCCTCCTTGATCTCGTGGTAGATCTACTCTTGTACTACCCATATCATCAATATTAATCAAGCAGGAGTAGGGTTTTACCTCCACCGAGAGGGCCCGAACCTGGGTAAAAACATCGTGTCCCCTGTCTCCTGTTACCATCCGCCTAGACGCACAGTTCGGGACCCTCTACCCGAGATCCGCCGGTTTTGACACCGACATTGGTGCTTTCATTGAGAGTTCCTCTGTGTCGTCACCTATAGGCCCGACGGCTCCTTCGATCATCAACAACAACACGGTCCAGGGTGAGACTTTTCTCCCCGGACAGATCTTCGTATTCGGCGGCTTCACACTGCGGGCCAATTCACTTGGCCATCTAGAGCTGATCGAAAGCTACGCCCCTGGACATCAGGTCAGATTTGGGAGTTTGAACTATACGTCCGACATCCGCGGAGACTTGATCTTCGACGGATTTGAGCCACAGCCGGGTGTGCCGCACTGTCACGATGGGCATGATTTAGCTCTGCTGCCGGACAGTGCCCTGGAGGCCGCACAAGAGTCCGCTCCGACCCTTAGTTCGAAGCCGACGGCGCCAATCGAGGATGGGTGGCTGGACACCACCTCGGGGGCTGCTACCTCTATGGAGATAGAGCCAAATACCGACCCTGTCCCTCGTGAAGCTCATGACTCCAAGGTGCCGGACTCTTCTCCGGACCCCGAACCTTCCGCGCCCCTGCCCATCGAATCCGATTGGGCGCCAATCATGGAGTTCACCGCTGTGGACATCTTTCAGCACTCGCCTTTTGGTGACATCCTGAATTCACTAAAGTGTCTCTCTTTATCAGGAGAGCCCTGGCCGGATTATGGTCAGAACGGTTGGGATGCGGACGACGAAGAAATTCAATGCCCACCCACCACCCACTTTATAGCCACTATCGATGACTTAACCGATATGCTAGACTTCGACTCCGAAGACATCGACGGTATGGACGACGATGCCGGAGACGACCAAGAACTAGCACCCACAGGGCACTGGAAGGCCACCTCAACTCACAATGTATATATGGTGGATACACCTAAAGGAAGCGATAACGAGGAACAACGGGATGCTGCGAAGGATAATTCCCTTGAAAAACAGGCGAAACGGCGACGCAAGCACCGCCAAAAGTCCCGCCTCGACTACGACAGCACCCATACGGACCCAGCCATAGAGCAGGGTGAACCGGTGGACGACGAACATGCCCTCGAGCAACCATCCAAACAGGATAAATTGGATAAGCAATCCATCCCCGGTGAAAAAACAGTCCGGATGATCTCACGCCGGACACATCGTTGGAGCAGAAGAACCTCCAAAAAAAGGCTCGTCGCTGCTGCACGAAGTCTGAAGAAGCAGAAGCAGAAGCTCAAAACAGCGGAAGACGTACTTAGAATGAGATGGAGCAAAGTAATCAAGACCGCAGACAAATACGGCGATAGTCGCCAAGAAAAAAGCTATCCGAAGCGCAAACTACTGCCCGAATTTGACGAGGAGGCCGTAGAGCCCCCACAATCAGAAAACAAAGAGGCCGCCCAGTCGGATAGACGACCACATGGCAAACAAAGAGCGGCAAGCAACGCCGCACACAAGCCAGCACGTGATCCATATAAGGATCCTCCCAAAGAGGACGGCCCGGTCAGGTCCATTTATGGGTCAAGAAAGCAAGCTCCAGAAAGCAAAACAACACGTCGAGTATTCGAAAATCACGGCACACCCAAATACAGGGGCGCCACACACACCCTATGTTTCACCGATGAGGTGCTGGATCATGAATTTCCAGCGGGATTCAAGCCCGTAAACATAGAGACATACGACGGAACAACAGACCCCGGAGTCTGGATTGAGGATTACATCCTGCACATACATATGGCTAGAGGAGATGACCTCCACGCCATAAAATACTTACCCCTCAAGCTCAAAGGGCCAGCCCAGCACTGGCTCAAAAGCCTCCCAGAAAATACCATTGGAAGTTGGGAAGAGCTCGAGGATGCGTTTCGGGCAAATTTTCAGGGGACTTACGTCCGCCCTCCGGATGCAGAGGATTTAAGTCACATAACTCAACAGCCCGGAGAGTCAGCCCACAAGTTCTGGGACAGGTTCCTCACCAAAAAGAACCAAATAGTCGATTGTCCGGACGCTGAAGCCTTAGCAGCCTTCAAACATAACATCCGAGACGAATGGCTTGCCAGACACCTCGGCCAGGAAAAGTCAAGGACAATGGCCGCACTAACAAGCCTCATGACCCGCTTTTGCTCGGGAGAGGATAGTTGGCTGGCAAGATGCAGCACCAGTGACCTAAGTACATCCGAGGTCAGGGATGGAAATGGGAAACCACGACGCAGAAAGGACCAGCGCCGGACTAAGGGAAATGGCCCAAAGAGCACGACAGTCAACGCCGGGTTCAAAAGCTCTCGGCAGAACAACAAAACGCCGCCTCTCAAAGACAACAGCGACGAACTATCCAACCTAAACAAAATCTCGGACAAGATATGCCAAATCCACAGCACCTCCGGGAAGCCTGGAAACCATACCCACAGAGATTGTTTGGTCTTCAAACAGTCCGGCCGACTTAATGCCGAACACAAGGGGCTCGAAACACCAAGTGAGGACGATGACGAACTCCACAAATAGAGCACCGGAAAACAAAGGAATTTCCCACAAGAGGTCAAAACAGTAAACGCACTTCATCTGACAACTGGCAAAAATAGATCGGCGCCCATTAAAGTACGCGCCGCACGGTCCACCCCAGCGGAGTCCCGACACTGGATGTCAAAACCAATCACTTTCGACCATCAGGATTATTCCGGAAGTATCCGGAACACAGGATGCACTGCTCTGATATTAGATCCTATAATCGCCGAACTACAATTTACGTAAGTCCTAATGGACGGCGGCAGTGATCTAAACCTATTATATCAGGATACAATCCGCAGAATGGGGATAGACCTAACCAAAATACGCCATAGCAACACTTCCTTTAAAGGAGTGATGCCAGGCACATATGCCCATTGTACGGCCCTCTACCACTAGAAGTTGTGTTCGGCTCATCCGACAACTCCCGCCGCGAAAAGTTAGTCTTCCACATCGCCCCATTTAAAAGTAGCTATCAAGCACTATTGGGACGCGAAGCTTTCGCCCGCTTTAACTCAATACCGCATTATGCATCTCTTACACTTAAAATGCCCGGTCCACGCGGCATAATCTCATTAAGGGGAAACCTCGAGTGTTCCTTGAATACGGAAGAAAGTGAGACTGCCTTGATAGCCACACATTAATCCGGCTTTGCCGATCAAAGCACCGAAACAGGTCATTTAGATCCCGGACACGGTTAGGCGAGTCCGGCACAATTAAACAAGGGGCTTGCTAGCCGCGTACCCCCTTACAAGGGGCTGCAGCACATACAATAAGAGATAATAAAGCTCAATTTTATTCGTTTTCTGACTTATACTCTGTTTATACATTTTTCGCACGATCCCTTTTTCAAACTAAGTTCTTCTCTTTTATAGATGGACACCGTATACGCCTCCGTCAGATACGGCACAACGGAGACACGAGCAGTACGTGCAAGAGGGAACCGTTGCAAGGATTCTTTCGATTAAGACCTCGCGTAAACCTTTCTTAATGTCTCTTGTTGATACACATCCCCGGTTTCTCACTATAACCGAGGAGGAGGTCATTTGGCATCGGCTGCGTCGAAATTTTTTGCGCGTGCACTGACACTAGGGCTTAGGGCATTGTTCTCGCCTGCTTTCATAAAGACCGAATACCTTAGGGAGTGTTCGTGTCTCGAGTTAGGCCTTATATGCATCAGCTCGAATCATGTCTTTGGTCAAATGTTGGGTTTGCCTGCTCCTGTGTTTTGCTGCCTTACGCTCCGCTCTATCGGCTAACGCGGCACCAGGAGAACTATCTGCGATTGTGCCTGGTTCGTCCAGTGAGCACCTCGAGAGAAAGCCAAAACCGATCGTCATCATATAGCGAGAGTCCGTCAACGACTCGATCGACCACCGAATGTTTAGAATTCTCCGCTTTAACGAAGATCGCTTCCGGTCAGCACATATGCGCCCAAATTGGAGAGCGCGGCGTTCTAGGGGCTATATAGTAGCCCCACCATCGAACTCCTATGGCTAAGTGAAAGCGATAAAGCATTATAGTCCGGTTGCCTAGTTTGCTACGCTATCACCTCCTTCACAGACCAAGACGTTGGATTATGTGAAATGCGCCTTTTTAAACACCCCGCACTATGTGCGTGGGGGCTGAAGCCGAAGACAGCCATCTTTCAGGTTATATACACATATACGTTAACGGCCGCACAGGAGGTATTTCAACACTTGAACGCACAAGTATAAAAAGCCCTTATATTATATTTGAAACATGGTTTCACAAATCATACATGTCATTTGAACATAACATTCTTCGAGCACTGCGTCTCTATTAAACGAGTGCCCTGCAGGACTTCCTCAAAATAGTGCCCGGCTGGTAATCGGCTTCTGTCCGAATCCTGGGATGCAATGTCGGTGGCCTCCATCTCTGCCCAGTATATTTTGACACGGGCGAGAGACATCCGCGCACCCTCTATGCATGCCGACCGCTTCATCGCCTCGATATGCGGCACCGCATCAAGGAACTGCTGCACCAAGCCAAAATAACTCTTCGGCTTGGGCCTTTTCGGCCACAAATGAGCCACGACATCCTTCATGGCAAGTCCGGACAACCTATTCAGCTCAGCCCACTCGGCTAACCGATCGGTTAATGGAAGTGGACGCTCCGGACTATGGAATTGCGACCAAAAAAGCTCTTCCATTCCGTGATTCTTTTGGCCTCGGAAGTGTGCGACTGCGTCTGCGGCACTCGCCGCCAAATTCAGATAAGCATCCTCCGCACCCCACAACTGGCCCAACTGAGCATACTTCGGATCCATGAACTTCCTACGCAGCAGAAAAGGCTTTCCAGCCGCAATATCCCCGGCCTGACGTAGCTCCTCTTTTATAGCTCTCATCGCGGAGCGGGCATCCTTGGCTTCGGCGGTGGCCTTCTTCAGGTCCTCTTGCTCCGCTCGGTGTTCTCTTTCAAGAAGCTCATAGCGGTCGGTAGCATCCTTCAGCTTCACGGCCATTTCGGCCATTTCCTCCCTGCTTCGGCAGTGAGCAGCCTGTTTGGCTTTTAGCTCTTCGGCCGCCTTCAAGGCAGCCACATTACTTTTTCTGGCTTGCTCCTTGGCTCGGGCAAGCTCCGCCCGAAGGTCCTCCATAGCAGCAGCACCATCTGCATTAAGCATACATGTTGTAAGGCACGGGCGTCAAGCTCCCTTACCAGGCTTCCGCGGAGAAGCCACACCTTGTGACTCGTCAAGTCGTTTATTGACCAGCATGATGTCCGCATTCGCAACGCTGTTGCCGCCTCAGCCGGCAACTCTATCATCCGACCGCCATCAACTCTCCGCCACCTGTATAGGAAGGGCGAGATCTTACAACTGAGATTATGATCCTCGGCACGCTGTCGCTTTTGACAACGTACCAAGTCTCAGGGGCTACTATCTATACAGGGCGCATTTTTGTGCAAAACTGTCAGAAGGTATATCATTTTCACAGACCTCAAACCCGTCACAAGAACTTCGACGGCATCATGCAACCCGCTCTCAGCGGATGAAATCCTTTCAATCACCGTACCCATTAACGTACAATGATGTTCTGAGATAGACGCCCGCCCGAGCAGATCCTTCAGCTCCTCCGGCCGTACATCAGTGGGTGCCGAACTCTCCCGCCCCGCCGGACTCGGGGAGACCCTCCACGACGACACCTCAGGGTCGTCCGCCCCACCTGACGGTGCGGCCGATGGAGGCGTTTCGCTCTCCATCATCTTCAGACGAAGATCCCCCGAAGATGAGCTCTGCTGGGAAGGACTGAGATTCGAACTACAAGGTAAGAACTTCGTTTATCGTCAGAAATAAAAACAGGGATGTCCCTTATTACAAAACTCCCCTCTCTACTTACGGCTTGCTAGAGGGCTGATTTCCTTGGGGAAATAGTGCGGCTGGAGCTCCTCCCGGCGCAGGACCCTCTGGTGAAGATTTCTTCCCCCGCTTTGAGGCCTTGGTGTCCGGATCTTCAGAAGCGGTCCTCTTCTCCCCTTGCAGGGGGGATTCTCGATCCCCCCTTCCTTAAAAGCCTCCTTAGCGGAGGCGGTAGCTTTCCTTTTCCCCCTTCGCCCTCTTCCAAAGGTGCAGCCTCCAGCATCCTGGTTAACACAGGATCCGGTGTGGTCTCAGGGAGGGGGGCCGGACACCTTATTAGTTTTGTTTTCGCTATCCATTCCTATTCAAGGGACAACTCTTTAAAGGGCAAGTTTAGGATAAATGTACGGATAGCATGTCCATGCACAGGAACTACGTACTTGAGTATCCGGGTGATTGCAGCTCAGACCTGCATCCTCGGTCAAGTCCGGACACATCTCTTGTGATACGAAGAAAAGTTTATACATCTCCACGTGGTGTCGCACCCATGAAGTGTTGGAGAGCTTGCGGTCCCTCCGGATTGAATTCCCATAGGCGGAGGGGGCGACATTTGGAGAGCAGAAGGCGCCAAATTAGCATGACCTGCGCCACTACAACCAGATTGATCTCCCTCTCTTGGAGGTCTCGAATACGGCCCTGCAATAATGGTACGTCCTTGGACGGCCCCTAGTCAAGCCCTTTGTTGACCCATGACGCCAGCCATTGTGGAGGGCCCGAGCGAAAGGCAGGCGGCGCCACCCATCTGGTGCCCCTGGGAGCGGTGATGTAGAACCACTCCTGTTGCCACAAACCAAGCTCCTCTTGAAAAAAGCCCTCGGGCCATGGAGCGTCTGCCCTCTTGCTTATAACTGCCCCTCTGCACTCTGCCTACCACCCCTCGATCATCTTCGGCTCCATGTTGAAGGTCTTGAGCCACAATCCGAAGTGATGGGTAGTGCGGAGGAAGGCTTCTCATACAACAATGAACGATGAGATGTGGAGGATGGACTCCGGATCCAAGTCATGGAATTCCAACCCATAATAATACATGAGCCCCCTCACAAAGGGGTCCGTCGGGAAACCTAGACCCTGACGGGAGTGAGACACGAACACCACGCTTTCACCAGGCTCGGGAGTAGGAATGACTTGCCCTTGGGCAGGCAGCCTATGCGGAATTTTGCCGGTTAGATACCTGGCGTCTCTCAGCTTTAGCACATCTTCTTCCGTGACGGAAGAAGGCATCCACCGGCCTTGTAGGTCGGAGCCGGACATTGTTGAAGGTCCGAAGCGCCTGAATCTGGAGCCTTGGGTGTTGGAACTCGAGGCGAGGAGCAGATTCGATTGAGATTGAAGAAAAGGAACAGGCCTTGGTCTCGTTATAAAGGGGTTGAATACCAAGAGCCGTCCCCGTGACCATTTGGGACTCGCCTTCGATGGAGGGGGCATGTCAACGGGCGCGGTTGGGTTGCCCACGCCCGTATTGATGAGAATCCCGGAATAAGGGGACACGATCTCTGCTTTGACAAGATGTGCCAAGGAAACCGCTTCGCTAAACGCGCCGAGGTGGAACAATAAAAACGATTCGAATAAAGGCTTGGCCGTGGCATGATGTCATGCCGCGAGATACGTCAGCAGATTGAACTTGTGTAAATATTATTCTCTCTGCGGTGGTATGTGGAACTTACTTTGCAGAGCCGGACACTATCCTGGTGTTCAAAATCTTCTATGAATTATTCGGAAGGGGAACCCACCTTCCAATGCGGAAGACAATATGTGCGCCGGACTCATCGTCGTTGAAGCCTGGTTCAGGGGCTACTGAGGGAGTCCTGGACTAGGGGGTGTCCGGATGGCCGAACTATCACCGTCGGCCGGACTCCAAGACTATGAAGATACAAGATTGAAGACTTCGTCCCGTGTCCGGATGGGACTTTCCTTGGCGTGGAAGGCAAGCTTGGCGATATGGATATGTAGATCTCCTACCATTGTAACCGACTCTGTGTAACCCTAGCCCTCTCCAATATATATATAAACCGGAGGGTTTTAGTCCGTAGGACGAACAACAATCATACCATAGGCTAGCTTTTAGGGTTTAGCCTCCTTGATCTCGTGGTAGATCTACTCTTGTACTACCCATATCATCAATATTAATCAAGCAGGAGTAGGGTTTTACCTCCACCGAGAGGGCCCAAACCTGGGTAAAAACATCGTGTCCCTTGTCTCCTGTTACCATCTTCCTAGACACACAATTCGGGACCCCCTACCCGAGATCGGCCGGTTTTGACACCGACACCGTTCTTCCCCGAGTTCTTTGTGTTCTTTGAGGGATCCCACTCCAAACGTGAAAGATCGGCCTACACCGGGTTAGCCCTGTATCACTAGTATTTCGTGAAAAAAATGTTTCCCCCTGACTGCTAGGACACACCGGACGGGCCACCGTATTTCACGAAAAAAACGTTCCCCCGCTGTCAACTCGGACCCACTGGAAGTGCCTCCTTATTACGCACAAAAAAATGAATACCCCCTGCTAGCTGGGCACCTTGGTGGGAGGCTGACTTGTGGGCCTACTAAGTTGACTGGGACGGAGGCCTTTGTCAACTTTAGTCAATATATGAACGATTCTAGCTCCTGTGACCATACGATGTCCATCCAACGGCCGTAGTGCTTCTACAACCTCTGGTCTTCTTGCTCCAGCCGCCCAAAGCAGCGCCGGTCCTGCCGCATGCTCCAGCCGCCCGTGGCCGGATGTGATGCCGCGGAGGCGTCACCACCACTACTACTCCCACCGCTAGCCAGGCCATCTCTCTACTCACCCACACCCCCTGTTATTCTGCGGTGACGGCAGCCTCACACCGCAGCCGAACGAGTGAACCCTCATACTCCTCTACACGTGGGCATCCACTGCCGCGTCTTCCCCGGCTCCATGTCGTCCCCTTCCTAGCCTCGCCATCGTCCACTGCCCTGGTGCTCTCGGCGCGGCATGGTCAACGTGGTCAAGGAACGACTTCCATTGGACATGGACTGTATGTGGAGAGGCTGACAGCTGGGTCCACGGCCGCAGCAAGGAAGTGCCTCCTTATTACATGGAAAATAATGATTCCTCCACCTGACAGCAGGGACCCACCGAACGGGCCACCGTATTTCACGAAAAAAACGTTTCCCCCCTGAACCCACCAACTACACCTTCGCACGCAAGGAAGTGCGTTCGGGCAAAAAAACGATTCGCCCCCCTGACTGCTGGGACCCACCAGTTACATCTTCGCACGCAAGGAAGTGTGTCCGGGCAAAAAAAATGATTCACCCCTGACTGCTGGGACCCACCAGCTACATCTTCGCATGCAAGGAAGTGCCTGACAATCGGGACCCACCTGGTCGAATCATACGTAGCATTGTCATTCTGGTCGCGAACGTGTACGTACATATATACTAGTCGATGTAGAGGCGCACATGTGTCGTAGTAGAGGCGCGCATGTGTCGTAGTAGAGGCGCGTACATGTCGTAGTAGAGGCGCACATGTAGCATGTACACGTACGTACAGTAGCTAGTGTGCATGAAAGAAAATACGGCCAGGGCTCATGTACATGGCTGGGTCAGAACGGAGAAATAGCGTCGTCGTCGTGTTCATGGGGAGCCAACCGGCTGGTCGGAACGGAATGCGTCTTCATGTTCATCGGGAGGGCTTGGACGGAACAAGCGATGGAAACGATGCCTGGCGTACCACAGAATGGAGGAAACGGCCTTGTGTTCGACCGGCCACGTTCGAAACAGGATCCTGTTCAACGAGAGGGGTCTGGCGTACCGCAAAACGGAGGAAACGGACCTCCTACGGTCGAAACGGGGGTCCTGTTGATCGGGAGGGATGTGGCGTACCGCAAAACGGACGAAACGGACTTGTGTTGGAGCGCTACGGTCGAAACGGTGGTCCCGTTCATCGAGAGGGGTGTGGCGTACCGCAAAACGGGACCCACGGGATACTGTTCATCTCCACTGTCGACCTCCTCCAGCCTCCACGGGCTACCGTCGACCTCCTCCAGCATCCACGGGCTCCTATTCATCCAGCCACCACCGCGCGCTACTCCACCGGCTACTGTTCAACCACCCCTCCATGGGCACCCCTTCACCGTCTACTGTTCATCCAGCCCTCCACGGGGTCGTCCTGTTCGTCCAGAGGCAACGCCACGGGGTCCTGTTCATCCAGCCCCACCGCTCATTGTTCATCTAACCCCCCCCGCAACGCTCACTGTTCATCCAATCAATCGGCTTCAGTTAGCAGCAGTAGCGAAGGCATCGCTCGATCGGGTTCAGCTAACAGCCATCGATCGATCACTGGGTTCGAGAACGCGTAGTTGCGCAGCAATCGCCGTGTTCGCTTAGAGCCCAATGCCTCGCTCGGGTTCGATTAGAGCCAACGCCGCGCACACGCCAGCAGACGTCGTGTACAAGAGAAACACGCATCGCTTCGCCCCGACCTCCCATCAGAACCGGAAATCCCGTAATTTTCCTGGCCCTCGCTTCTACCACGGTTTTTTCCGTCATGGACGGCCCAAAGAATGTCATGCAGCTGCGTCTCCGCCCGCCCAGACGAAAAGCCCATTTTCATCATGATTTTTTTCATAGAAGTAGGAGCCCACCACATCTATGATGATACCGGGTTTTGTCACAATTATCATCATAGAAGTGTCATAAGTATGACAGAAAAAAAAATTGTTCGGCCCGAAATGTCACAGATGTGTCTTTTTTTGTAGTGATAGTTCCTGTTTGTTGCATGTTTTATGTTTCGTAGAAACCCAATATCAAACGGAGTCCAAACGGGATAAAAACGGACGGAGAATTATTTTGGAATATTTGTGATTTTTGGGAGGAAGAATCAACACAAGACGGTGCCCGAGGTGGCCACGAGGGTGGCCCACGCCACCACTCTAGGTGGGCGTGCCCCCCACCCTCGTGGGCCCCTCGTAAGGCGGTTGATGCTCTACTTTGGCCGCAAGAAATCTAATTTTTTGAAAAATATCGGGGCGAAGGTTTCAATCCAATCGGAGGTACGGATCTTCAGATATAAAAGAAACGGTGCTAGGGCAGAATCCCGGAACGCGAAAACAGAGAGAGACAGAGAGATAGATCCAATCTCGGAGGGGCTCTCGCCCCTCCATGCCATGGGAGCCAAGGACCAGAGGGGAAACCCTTCTCCCATCTAGAGAGAAGGTCAAGGAAGAAGAAGGAGAAGGGGGCTCACTCCCCCTTGCTTTCGGTGGCGTCGGAACGCTGCCGGGGGCCATCATTATCACCGCGATCTACACCAACACCTCCATCATCTTCACCAACATCTCCATCACCTTCCCCCATCTATATTCAGCGGTCTACTTGAACATGGTGCTTTATGCTTCATATTATTATCCAATGATGTGTTGCCATCCTATGATGTCTGAGTAGATTTTCGTTGTCCTACCGGTGATTGATGAATTGCTATGATTGGTTTAATTTGCTTGTGGTTATGTTGCTGTCCTATTGTGACCTCCGTGTCACGCAAGCGTGAGGTATTCCCCTTGTAGGGTGTTGCAATACATTCATGATTCACTTATAGTGGGTTGCTTGAGTGACAGAAGCATAAACCTGAGTAAGGGGGTTGTGGCGTATGGGAATAAATAGGACTTGATACCTTAATGCTATGGTTGGGTTTTACCTTAATTATCTTTAGTAGTTGCGGATGCTTGCTAGAGTTCCAATCATAAGTGCATATGATCCAAGAAGAGAAAGTATGTTAGCTTATGCCTCTCCCACATAAAACTTGCTATCGGTCTAGTAAAGTAGTCAATTGCTTAGGGACAATTTCACAACTCCTACCACCACTTTTTCCACACTCGCTATATTTACGTTATTGCTTCTTTATCTAAACGGCCCCTACTTTTTATTTACGTGCTCTTTATTACCTTGCAAACCTATCCAACAACACTTACAAAGTACTTCTAGTTTCATACTTGTTCTAGGTAAAGCGAACACTAAGCGTGCGTAGAGTCTTAATAGTGGCAGATAGGACTTGAGAGAGTATTTGTTCTACCTTTAGCTCCTCGTTGGGTTCGACACTCTTACTTATCGAGAGAGGCAACAATTATCCCCTACACTTGTGGGTTATCAAGACCTTTTTCTGGCGCCATTGCCGGGGAGTCATAGTATGGGGTGAATATTCTCGTGTGTGCTTGATTGCTTTATCACTAAGTAATTTTTATTTGTTGTTCTTAGTTGTTTTCTAACTTTATTTATGGGTAGGAAACGCAAAATACCAAAAAAATTAGTTGTACCTACTACACCAATGGTTGAAGAACCACTCAAAATCTATCACACTCCTGAAGCTTTTTACTTGGATCATCTTTGATCCCTTTGTGCTCGTGTTGAAACCCCAACTAGCTTAGTTGAGGGCAAATCTTTAAATGAGCATGCGTGTTATGTGCGACACCGTATATCTAAAAATGGGAAACTTTTACTGGATCAAATTCATCGTTTGCAATGCTATGCTTGGAATTTATGTGAAATTTATGATTTTACTTGTTGTTCTGAAAACCCGAAGAAACACCTTCCCTATCAATGTGAGTTTAGTGATAATGGAATCATATCTTTGTATGCTAAGGGTGTTTATAATTACTATGATGTTCAACAAATTGAAGAATTTGTTGCTTTTAAGGGTGCTTATGAAATTGCTTCTTTGATTGAAAAGTATGATGTTACTATCTACAAATCTGAAAATTTTGCCATATTTAAATATTGTTATGACAATTATGATTCTAATGCCTATGTTAAAGCATATATTGAGGACTCCTTCGCTGTCCAAGAAGAGACTAATATTTTGCAGGAGTCTATGGAAGAAGAAATTGATGAAACTATGAGCTCATTGGATGAAAAAGATGATGAGGAGAGCGAAGAACAAAAGGAGGAAGAGAGGATTAGCTACCCGTGCCCACCTTCTAATGAGAATAACTCTTCAACTCATACATTGTTTAATACCCCTTCGTGCTTACCGAAGGATGATTGCTATGATGATTGTTATGATCGTGTTGATTCTCTTGAAATATCCCTTTTTGATTATGCTTGCTATGCTTGTGGCCAAGATGCCAATATGAATTATGCTTATGGAGATGAACTTGCTATAGTTCCTTATGTTAAACATGAAATTGTTGCTATTGCACCCACGTATTATAGTCCTATTATCTTTTTGAATTCTCCAAACTACACTATATCAGAGAAGTTTGTGCTTATTAAGGATTATATTGATGGGTTGCCTTTTACTAGTACACATGATGATTTTGATAGATATAATATGCAAGTGCTTGCTGCTCCTACTTGAAATTATTACGAGAGAGGAACTATATCTCCACCTCTGTATGTTTCCAGTACGATAAAAGTGCAAGACACTGCTTATACTATGCATTGGCCTTTACTATGTGTGCATGAATTGTTCTTTTATGACAGGCCGATGCATAGGAAGAGAGTTAGATTTCATTGTTGCATGATATATGTTACTTTGTGCTCACTACTAAATTACCAATCATTGCTAATTAAAATTGGCTTTGATATACCTTGGGATCCAGGTGGATCCATTACTTGAGCACTGTATGCCTAGCTTAATGGCTTTAAAGAAAGCGCTGCCAGGGAGACAACCCGGAAGTTTGAAAGAGTCGTTTATTTCTGTTGAGTGCTTTTATATAGTTTAAAAACAAAAAAATAAAGAGGGGAACCCAAAACTTTTCAAAAGGAAAGTGAAAGTGAGAAAGACAAGCATTGTTGAAGTGGGAGAGCTCCTTGAACTTTGTTCATGCTCACGGAAACTTTGTGAATCTTAATTACAGAAACTTTTCATCAAAAATAATTATCCCCTTGTACAATTCCATTGTATTATAAAAATAATATGCCAAGGTTTGCCTTTAGGATGTTTACAATGCTTGTTGGTCTGTATGGTGCAGGACAGAAACTTTGGCTGTAGTGCATGATTTTACATTTTTACTGGAACGTCAAATGGTTCTGATTCTTTTTGAACTATCTTGCTGTACAAATGGTTTATTTTTTCCTAATTTTGGTAGAATTTTTGGGGTACCAGAAGTATGGTGAATGTTCAGATTGCTACAGACTGTTCTTTTTTTGACAGATTCTGTTTTTAATGCATTGTTTACTTGTTTCGATGAAACTATCAATTTCTATCAGTGGATTAAGCCATGGAAAAGCTGTATAGCAGTAAACACAATGCAAAAACAAAATATGAATTGTATTTCTACAGTACCTAGAGTAGTGATTTGCTTTATTATACTAACAGATCTTACCGAGTTTTCTCTTGAAGTTTTGTGTGGATGAAGTGTTTGATCGAGGAGGTCTCGATATGAGGAAAAGGAAGAGAAGCAAGAGCTCAAGCTTGGGGATGCCCAAAGCACCCAAAGTAAATATTCAAGGAGAATCAAGCGTCTAAGCTTGGGGATGCCCTGGAAGGCATCCCCTCTTTCTTCAACAAGTACCGGTATGTTTTCGGATTCGTTTCGTTCATGCGATATGTGCAAGTCTTGGAGCGTCTTTTGCATTTAGTTTTCACTTTTCTTTTATGCACCATGCTGGTATGAGATAGTCCTTGGTTGATTTATCGAATGCTCATTGCACTTCACTTAAATCTTTTGAGTACGACTTTATAGAACGCTTCATGTGCTTTACTTATATCATTTGAAGTTTGGACTGCCTATTTCTCTTCACATAGAAAACCGCCATTTGTAGAATGCTCTTTTGCTTCACTTATATTTGTTAGAGCGTGGGCATATCTTTTGTAGAAAGAATTAAACTCTCTTGCTTCACTTATATCTATTTAGAGAGATGTCAGGAATTGGTCATTCACATGGTTAGTCATAAAATCCTACATAAACTTGTAGATCGTTGAATATGATATGTTTGATTCCTTGCAATAGTTTTGCGATATAAAGGTGGGGATATTAGAGTCATGCTAGTGGGTGGGTGTGGATTGTAGAGACACTTGTGTTGAGGTTTTCAAGTCCCGTAGCATGCACGTATGGTAACCGTTGTGTGACAAATTTGAAGCATGGGGTGTTTCTTTGATTGTCTTCCTTATGAGTGGTGGTCGGGGACGAGCGATGGTCTTTTCCTACCAATCTATCCCCCTAGGGGCATCGTAGTAGTACTTTGCTTCGAGGGCTAATAAACTTTTGCATTAAGTATATGAGTTCTTTATGACTAATGTGAGTCCATGGATTATACGCACTTTTACCTTTCCATCATTGCTAGCCTCTTCGGTAATGTGCATTGCCCTTTCTCACCTTGAGAGTTGGTGCAAACTTCGCCGGTGCATCCAAACCCCGTGATATGATACGCTCTATCACACATAAGCCTCCTTATATCTTCCTCAAAGTAGCCACCATACCTACCTATTATGGCATTTCCATAGCCATTCCGAGATATATTGCCATGCAACTTCCATCATCATCATCACATACATGACTTGAGCATTCATTGTCATATTGCCTTGCATGATCGTAAGATAGCTAGCATGTTGTTTTCATGGCTTGCCCGTTTTTTGATGTCATTGCTATGCTATATCATTGCACATCCCGGTACACCGCCGGAGGCATTCATATAGAGTCATATCTTTGTTCTAGTATCGCGTTGTAATATTGAGTTGTATGTAAATAAAGTGTGATGATCATCATTATAGAGCATTGCCCCATAAAAAAGAGAGGCCAAAGAAGCCTAAATAAAAAAAGGGGGCCAAAGAAGCCCTCCAAAAAAGTAGAAAATGGGCAATGTTACTATCCTTTTACCACACTTGTGCTTCAGAGTAGCACCATGTTCTTCATATAGAGAGTCTCCTATGTTATCACTTTCATATACTAGTGGGAATTTTTATTATAGAACTTGGCTTGTATATTCCAACGATGGGCTTCCTCAAATGCCCTAGGTCTTCGTGAGCAAGCAAGTTGGATGCACACCCACTTAGTTTTCAGTTTGAGCTTTCATACACTTATAGCTCTAGTGCATCCGTTGCATGGCAATCCCTACTCCTCGCATTGACATCAATTGATGGGCATCTCCATAGCCCGTTGATTACCCGCGTCGATGTGAGACTTTCTCCCTTTTTATCTTCTCCACCTAACCTCCACCATCATATTCTATTCCACCTGAAGTGCTATATCCATGGCTTGGGCTCATGTATTGCGTGAGGGTTGAAAAAGTTGAAGCGCGTTAAAAATTATGAACCAATTGCTCGGCGTGTCATGGGGGTTGTGCATGATGGGAGCATTTTGTGTGACGAAAATGAAGCATGTCCAAACTATATGATTTTGTAGGGATAAGCTTGCTTTGGCCTTGTTGTTTTGAAAAGACATGATTGCTTTATTAGTACGCTCGAAGTATTATCGTTTTTATGTCAAATGATAGACTATTGCTTTGAATCACTCGTGTCTTAATATTCATGCCATGATTAGATACATGATCAAGATTATGCTAGGTAGCATTCCACATCAAAAATTATCTTTTTGTCATTTACCTACTCGAGGACGAGCAGGAATTAAGCTTGGGGATGCTGATACGTCTCCGTCATATCTATAATTTTTTATTGTTCCATGCCAATATTCTTCAACTTTCATATACTTTTGGCAACTTTTTATTTTATTTTTGGGACAAACATATTGATCCAGTGCCCAGTGTCAGTTCCTGTTTGTTGCATGTTTTATGTTTCGCAGCAACCCAATATCAAACGGAATCCAAACGGGATAAAAATGGACAGAGCATTATTTTGGAATATTTGTGATTTTTGGGAGGAAGAATCAACATGAGACGGTTCCCGAGGTGGCCACGAGGGTGGCCCACACCATCACTCCAAGTGGGTGCGCCCCACCCTCGTGGGCCCCTCGTAAGGCGGTTGATGCTCTACTTTGGCCGCAAGAAAGCTAATTGTTGGAAAAATATCTGGGCGAAGGTTTCAATCCAATCGGAGTTACAGATCTATAGATACAGAAGAAACGGTGCCAGGGCAGAATCCCGGAACGCAAAAACAGAGAGAGACAGAGAGATAGATCCAATCTCGGAGGGGCTCTCGCCCCTCCCATCCCATGGGAGCCAAGGACCAGAGGGGAAACCCTTCTCCCATCTAGAGAGAAGGTGAAGGAAGAAGAAGGAGAAGGGGGGCTCTCTCCGCCTTGCTTTTGCTGGCGTCAGAACGCCGCCGGGGGCCATCATTATCCCCGCAATCTACACCAACACCTCCATCATCTTCACCAACATCTCCATCACCTTCCCCCATCTATATTCAGCGGTCCACTCTCCCGCAACCCACTGTACCCTCTACTTGAACATGGTGCTTTATGCTTCATATTATTATCCAATGATGTGTTGCCATCCTATGATGTCTGAGTAGATTTTCGTTGTCCTACCAGTAATTGATGAATTGCTATGATTGATTTAATTTGCTTGTGGTTATGTTGCTATCCTATTGTGCCCTCTGTGTCACGCAAGCATGAGGGATTCCCGTTGTAGGGTGTTGCAATATGTTCATGATTCGCTTATAGTGGGTTGCTTGAGTGACAGAAGCATAAACCCGAGTAAGGGGGTTGTGGCGTATGGGAATAAAGAGGACTTGATACTTTAATGCTATGGTTGGGTTTTACCTTAATGATCTTTAGTAGTTGCGGATGCTTGCTAGAGTTCCAATCATAAGTGCATATGATCCAAGAAGAGAAAGTATGTTAGCTTATGCCTCTCCCACATAAAACTTGCTATCGGTCTAGTAAAGTAGTCAATTGCTTAGGGACAATTTCACAACTCCTACCACCACTTTTTCCACACTCGCTATATTTAATTCATTTCTTCTTTATCTAAACAGCCCCTACTTTTTATTTACGTGCTCTTTATTATCTTGCAAACCTATCCAACAACACGTATAAAGTACTTCTAGTTTCATACTTGGTCTAGGTAAAGCAAACACTAAGCGTGCATAGAGTCGTATCAGTGGCAAATAGGACTTGAGAGAGTATTTGTTCTACCTTTAGCTCCCCATTGGTTCGACACTCTTACTTATTGAAAGATGCTACAATTATCCCCTACACTTGTGGGTTATCATTGCACATAAGAGGAAAAGGTTAGTACACAATAATATTCATGTCAACAACAATATTCATAATAGCACCAGTAGTGACAATAATTATCCTGCAAAATGAACCATGGTCAATTTAGTTATTTCCTCTAGAGAATGAGACTAAGACCGATACTTGACCAACCCAGACTATAGTCCTTAACCGTGGACATGGCTATTCGAATAGATATAACTCTGCAGAGGGTGTAATTTTTACTCACGTGTATAGGATTTCTTTAGCAAATACCGTGATGCTGACTAATTCCCATTATGGCCTTTGGGTTGGAAAGATACCTGACCAGCACACACCAGATTAACTTTCTGGCTGCCAGGAATCACCCAAAGCATCATTAAAGAGAAACTCTAAGGTGGGGAGACCATCGTCTCGAGTAGCATGGGATCACTATGAACACACGTTGATTACAAGGAGTGCCCACCCATGCCCCCTAACCCGATGACTGGCATTGCAACCGGTACCTGGAAACCTTCATCGCGACCTCTCTGTATGGTGTGTGCAGGGAAAGGATTTAACAACTTACTGAACCGTACCCTACCTCTGTCGGGGACAAATGGTAGCACGAAACAAGTATGGGGGTTACCGGAGCAAGACTCGATCTACGGTCGACTCAGGAGGTTTAAGTTTTCCTGAAGTGGTTAGCACAATATAATTCCTTGGTAGTACCCAATATGGTCACCATCTGGTATTTCCCAACATACCCTCACTGATCATTCTCGTCACCACGAGATTTCAGTCTCACGGTCACTTTTCTCTTGACTGATTCTTCCCGCAAACTAGCGTGGAAGAACACAAGCATATATGGCACATGAAAATAACCTTACTATGTTGTAACTCAAAAACGGGACAAAATTGAAAAGAGGGTGTTTCACTCAAATTTTTAGAAGTGGTATATAGGCATCACCTGACCCCTCATAATTTTTGTGGGATTTCGAAGAATTGTTTAAAATGGTCTTAGTGCAACAGAAGCATTTCAGAGATTGAAAATGCTATTAAAGAATTATTTGTGGCAGATTTTATTATGAAAATATTCCCTATTGTTATTTAAAATATATTTGAAATGAATTAAGAAAATAACCAAAGACCATAATATTTTATAGAAATCCTATATGAAGGGAAGAATTTTGGAAAACAGAAAACAGAAAAGGCTCTCAAATTAATCAATGACCTAGTATAATTCAAAATTTATTTCTGGCCAAATATTACTTAATAAAATTATGGTTAAACTTTTGGGTGTTACAGCCCGTTTACGCATTGATGACTCGGGCGTGTGCTTTTACCTGCAAGAGCTGCCTCCTCGGATGCCTATACCTCAGCTGTGAAAGCCGCAGTTTGTTCCTTCACTCGGAGGGAGTGCTCGATGTTGCCACTAACTGTAATAACACCATTATTTCGTCCCGGCATTTTCAGCTTTAAGTATGCATAATGTGGGACTACGTTAAAGCGAGCAATTGCGGTGCGCGCCACAAGCGCGTGGTATCCGCTCCGGAAAGGGACAATGTCGAAGATTAACTCTTTGCTCCTGAAGCTCTCAGGTGACTTGAAGACTACCTTTAGTGTTATTGTTCTCGTGCAATGAGCTTTGACACCCGGTATGATACCTTTAAAGGTAGTGGTGCTATGCTTGATCCGAGATGAGTCGATGCCCATCTTCCTGACTGGATTCGCGTAGATTAAATGGAGGCTGCTGCCGCCGTCCATGAGGACGCGCATCTGATGGAATCCATCAAGGACCGAGTCTAGCACCAGAGCGGCCATTCTGCCATGCCTAATGTTGGTCAGATGGTCATGCTTGCCAAATGTGATCGAGTAAGCTGACCACGGATTAAACTTCAGGGCAACAGGCTCCAACGCGTAGATGTCCCGAAGTGCTCATTTCCTCTCCTTTTTAAGGATGTGGGTGGCATAACGTATTTCACCCCATGTGGAAATTGCCTCTGGCCTCCATTATTGGGTCACCGAGGTTCATCCTAATCTTCACTGTGAGGTTGGGATTTGGTTTGGCCCTAAGTTGCCATCTTTCCAGCTTGCTTAAAGACCCAGAAATTCTAGTTGGTATGGGTTGCTAGTTTGTTCGAGGTGCCGTGAATTTGGCACGGGCTGTCGAGGATCTTGTATAGCTGGCCATGCCCAACTCTGTTCACTTTAAAGGGCTTCTTTTCTTCTAGAATCTAGGTCCACTGAACCCTGCATTTACTGCGGTGTCCTCAGTGTCGCTCTCGCCATTTCTACGTGTGCGCCTATTTTTGTCGCGCCTTGGCTCGCCATTGGCATCAGGAGTCTCGGAGGTGCCAGCCATGCCATTGTGAGTACTGTGGGCCAGCCAACTGTCCTCTCCCACACAAAAGTGGGTCATAAGTGAGGTGAGGGCTACCATGGTCCTCGGCTTATCCTGCCTGAGCTACCGGCCGAGCCATTCATGTGGGATGTTCTGCTTAAATGCTGCAAAGGCCTTGGTGTTGGGGCATCCTATAATCTATTCTTTTTGGTAAGGAACTGATTCCGGAATTTCTGAGCTGACTCACTTGACTGCTGAATGATGTGGCTGAGGTCATCGATGTCCGGAGGTCGGACATATTTTCCTTGGAAATTCGCCCTAAAGGCTTTCTCGAGTGCTTGCGAGCTCTCGATGGAGTGAGTAGGTAGGCTATCCAGCTAGTGCGTTGTTGGCCCCTTTAACTTGAGCGTTAAATACTTGATAGCATGGAAAAGGAAATCCTCGATCCATACAGCTGGATCGGTTGTGCCATCATTTGATTCTTTGTTAATGGGTTTGAACCCATCGAGGAACTGATGTTCCATCACCCTGTCTCTAAAAAAGATCGGGCGAGCGGGGCCTCGGGTCCAAGCAATGTTGCGCTGGACATCGAGAGATATTCGTGTGTAGACTTGATCCGAGATCGGCCACTCCTATCTAGCCAGCCTGATAGCCATCGAGTCGTGCGGGTGTGAGTCTTCTTGATCCGTAAATGGACCAAGGCGGGCCCAGTTTGCCTCTATCTAGCGTCGAGCATCATGAGGCTCCAAGTAATCAATACGGTCCTCGCCATGATCGCGTGGCATTGTTTGGGTGTGGAAATTTTCCTGCACTGGCCTGTCGCGCCCTCTAGGTGGTCAGTTGGGTTGATCTTCCCGTCCACGCGTTAAAGGCATGTCGTCAGTTTGTTCTTCATCAAAATCGGGCAGCAAATGAACACGTGGATAAGATTTAGGTGCGCTATGGCGCCATTCTTCGAGATCTTGCTTCGCTGAGAGTATTTTAACCCACTTGCCATTCAGTGAATCGTCAATGGCTTGCAGTTGTTGCTGCTTCTATTTCATAGTTCGGGAAGTGGCCATGAGGCAACACCGAAAGCGTTCTTGCTCAAAGGCATCTTCGGGGACTATATAGTCCTCGGTACAAAGGCTCTCTTCCTCCTCGGATACAATCAAGTAGTAGTCGCCAGCCCCTTCAAAGAGGTCATCAAGGTCCAGGTCCTCTGGAATTCCTTCGGGGCTGGCATGTCGCTCTGGGAGGCTTGAAAATCCTCTCCAGGATAGCTAGCCTCATAGGCTACCACGCCGTTGTTGATGGTGGTGGCGTTGTTCCTGCTGGGGTCCCCATTGGTACCCCCATTTGCATCTTCGTCGATGTCTTGGAGGGTTTTTGGGAGATCAACCATGTACAGATCGTAAGTAGATGTTCCAGTCCACTTGCCGGTGTTTAGCAGTGAAAGTGCAACTAATCCCCGTGTGGTTTTGGTAATTAATAACAACATACATGTCATTGATCTAATGAACATTGATGATAGATTTCAGAAAAAGATCAATGATTGGCATTGCATGGACTAATGGGTGTGGACCCCTCAAAATGTGAAGAACAAAATTGGACACCCAAAGACTACATTTTTGTATTAGTGATCCAAAATCACATTGAGTCCCTTAGGAAAGACAATAGTATTAAAAGGGGATGAGGTATTTTTGGTGAGATTGTTGCTCAAAGTGCTCAGTGATATTGCTCCAAAAAACACCAATCACTTTCCCAAAACACATTCGTCAAAAACCCTAATTCATCATTTTAGTCCCACCGATAAAATCCATTCTGAATACACCGAGATGATTATTCTACTGCCACAGCCAAAACCCTAACTTTTTGGTCTCACAGAAATGGCTCTCGGTCCCACCGAGATGGCCTTGCCAAGTTTCTGTGATGAAATCACTTCATTTTGGAATCACAAAGTGAAAATGATCAGAATTACCAAAACGCAGCTCTGCCTTTGCCATTGCACTTCGGTCCCACCGAGATGGTATAATCGGTCTTATCGAAAATACTAATGGTCAAGTCTTTTGCACTAGTTGGTCTCACCGAGATTATCACTTCGGTCCCACCGAGTTAGGTCAAAAGCTTGTAATGGTTGGATTTTCGTGCTACCTACTTATACCCGTCGACCACCACTTACTCTCTAAGAGAGCCATCAGAACAAAACACAACTTCAACCGTTCATTTTCTGAGAAATAACCACCTGCTCATGCATTGAAATCAATAGATTCCATTCATACCATTTGAACCTTGATTTCTAGCCTCTTCAAGTTGCTTTCCACTCCAATCCTCCTCCTACCCAAGCCAAATCTGTGAGAGAGATATTGAGTTTTGAGGAGACTATCATTTGAAGCACAAGAACAAGGAGTTCATCACCGACACAACATCTATTACCTTTTGGAGAGTGGTGTCCCCTAGATTGGTTAGGTGTCCCTATGGAGCCTCCAAGATAATGTGGAGTTGAACAAGGAGTTTGTAAGGGCAAGGAGATCGCCTACTTTGTGAAGATCTACCACAGTGAGGCTAGTCCTTCGTGGACGGAGGCCAAGGTGGAATAGACAAGGTTGCCTCTTCATGGACCTGTCATGGGTGGAGCCCTACATAGACCCACGCAACCGTTACCCTCTATGGGTTGAAGTCTCCATCAACGTGGGCATACGATAGCACCACCTATCGGAACCATGCCAAGAATCATTGTGTCTTCATGGTGTTTGATATCTCCAAATCCCTCCTTTACTTACATGTGTAACATTTTACCTTCCACTGTTGCACTCTTAGAATTGCATGTGTAGGGTGATAATTGACTTGCTAGAATTGTTAAAATCTGCCTACAACTAAAATTGGGAAAAAGTTAGGTTTTATTTGGCCAAGTAGTCTAATCATCCCCCCTCTAGACATACTTTCGATCCTACAACCAGTGGTGAAGTGGTTTCTGTAGGGTCGTCGGCATCTTCATCCATGTCGGTGGCCTCGTCATAGTCAAGCATGTTGGTTAAATCATCGATTGTGGCAACTAGGTAGGTGGTGGATGGGACATAAATTTACCGGTCATCGTATTTATGCCCGATCTTTTCATAGACCGAGGTCTGGCCCTCCGAGATTGATAAGCTTTGAAGGCGATCAAGCATCTTGTTTAAGTGAGATAGCTCCTCGGGGTTCATACCCTGGTTGTAGGCCGAGTTGACTTGAAGTGTGACTAGTGCGTCACTTGGCACGCTCTCAGCCTTGTAAGGAGTCAGGGTTGATTTTGGATCTGGCGGGATTATTTCGAAACCCGAAGTAGAATCCGAAGCTGGATCGAGACCAACGTCGGGGCTTGATGCTATGACAGGGTTGTTCGAGGCAGGGGTGATTGATTCCTCCTCGCGGCCCGACAGTGCTGGGGAGCCTGATCCGATGTCTTCAAGGGAGATCGGTTCCGGAGTCGAGCCTCGAATGCATGGTAGGCCCTCAATCCGGACGGGCATCCAGCCTGATAGGATGAGCTCACCGCGGGAATCCATGGTGTATTCCAAGCCTCTAAAAGTCACGATCTGATCCAGGATGTAGTTCTCGACGGGGGGCAGATGGCCTGCATAGCCGGCGCAAAAGATCATGCTGTCAAACACAAAAAGTTAGCCGGGGATGTATACGTTCCCGTAGCCAGTGCCGCGGTTAATCTGTAGATGATCCATCGATCCTTCTATTGACCGCACGGTGGAACTCTCAAGGAAAGCACCAGTGTTGGTGTCAAAACCGGCAGATCTTGGGGTAGGGGGTCCCGAGCTGTGGATCTCGGTCAGTGGTAACAGGAACAAGGGGGCGATGTTTACCCAGGTTTGGGCCCTCTTGATGGAGGTAAAACCCTACGTGCTACTCTTGTTTATATTGATGGTGGTGTATAGTGTACAAGCTAGATCTACCTCAAGATTGTAAGTTGTGTTCTAACCCTAGGTGATGGTGTCCTGGACTGGGGGTACTAACCTAGTCCGCCAGTGATCTTTGGGCTGGGCTAGTGGGCCCACATTCTCATTAAGGAAGACTCCGGAAGCTCTAGGCCCAGATCAGATCAAGACTGTATCTGTCGAAGACTTGACGTATACTCAACGATATCCTAGCTGCCTCCATGCGATCCTCAGATACCGACATATAACCGTAGATAACCTAAGTGGCATCTATATAAGCCAAGGGGTTTAGCCCATAGGGGGGGCCGAATCACAATTACATTCTCCTAACCCTAGAGGTAGAACACAACTTAGGATCTCGAGGTTGATCAACTCTGTACTTGATACATCTCCATTAATATAAACGAGAGCAGGACGTAGGGTTTTACCTCCATCAAGAGGGCCCAAACCCGGGTAAACATTGTCTCCCTCGTTCGTGTTACCACCGATCCGAGATCCATAGTTTGGGACCCCGTACCTAGAGATCTTCCAGATTTCACACCGAAACTAGGGCTAGGAATTGTGATTCGATCCCCTCTATGGGCTAAACCCTCTAGCTTATATACACGTCAGGTAGGGGACGTAGGGTTACATAGTTGGTATCCAGGGGCGCATATGGAGGTGGTAGGAGATGTCTTGGAGTATACTTCAAGTCTTTGGCAGGCGCAGTCTTGATCACATTCCAAATGTGCAGCTTCCGGAGTCCGCCTTAATGAGAATGAGGGCCCGCCGGCCCAGCCCGAAGACTATGGGCCAACCGGGATAACACCCCCTAGTCCAGGACACTGTCAAGCAGGATCCGACTATGGATGAAATCAAACGAAAGAAGAACGACATCCACCCTACTAATCCCAGGCTGCTAACCGGGAACCCATCCTATGGTTGACTATGAAGAAGAAAAAGAAGTAGAAGAACTCCAAAAGCAAACATACATTGCTCTCATGTCAAAGCATCACTTTACTGGTACCTGCACCTGTTGTTGTAGTGATCTGTGAGCCACGGGCACTCAACAATCGCATTACCATGGGTATCAAAACTAGCAAAGCTTAATGCATATGGAATGGCTAAGTGGTGAGGTTGTAGCAAGCACTAAGCATTGCCTGTGTCTAACCTACGAGTACAAGATTAAGAAGAGTAAACTACGCATAAACTGATGTGAACTAGTAATAATCAAGAAGTGGTCCTGAACGCCTACTTACAAGTCATTCATAACCCCCACCGTTTTCTCTTCCTGAACTCCCTCGAAAAGAGACGATCATGGTTACACACATGGTTGGTGTATTTTAATTAGATTTAGTGTCAAGTTCTCTACAACCTAATATTATAAGTTTCTAAATCGCCACATAACCGCGGGCATGCCTTTCCGACATATATAACCCTGCAGGGGTCTTGTCGGTGTCAAAACAGGCGGATCTCGGGTAGGGGGTCCTGAACTGTGCGTCTAGGTGGACGGTAACAAGAGACGAGGGACACGATGTTTTTACCCAGGTTCGGGCCCTCTTGATGGAGGTAAAACCCTACGTCCTGCTTGATTAATATTGATGATATGGGTAGTACAAGAGTGGATCTACCACGAGATCAAGTAGGCTAAACCCTAGAAGCTAGCCTATGGTATGATTGTTGTAATGTATGTTGTCCTACGGACTAAAGCCCTCCGGTTTATATAGACACCGGAGGAGGCTAGGGTTACAGTCGGTTACAATGGTAGGAGATCTACATATCCGTATTGCCAAGCTTGCCTTCCACGCTAAGGAAAGTCCCATCCGGACACGGACGGAGTCTTCAATCTTGTATCTTCGTAGTCTTGGAGTCCGCGGATAATGATAGTCCGTTGTCGGGACACCCCTAGTCCAGACTCCTCAAGAGCCCCTGAACCAGGCTTCAATGACGATAAGTCCGGCCAGCGATAATGTTCGGCATTGCAAGGCGGGTTCCTCCCTTGAATAATCCGAGAGAAGATCATGAACACCATGATAGTGTCGGCTCTACAAAATAAATTCCACATTCCACCGTAGAGAGATAAAATGTACACTTAGTTCAATCTGGACGGCGTATTATGCGGCGTGACATCACACCGCCACCAAGCCTTTGTTTGAATCGTTTTTACTATACCACCTCGGCATGTTTAGCGAAGCGGTTTCTTGGCACGTCTTGTCGAGCGGTCGTGTTCCCCTTATTCCGGGATTCTCATCAATACGTGCGTGGGTAACCCAACCGTTCCCGTCGCCACGCCTCCTCTATCGAAGGCGAATCCCAAATGGTCACGGAGACGGCCCTTGGTATTTCGCCCCCTTTATAAGAGGACCAAGGCTCGTCCTTGTTCTTCAATCTCGCATCGAATCTCTTCTCCGCTCCCAGTTCCAACACCCAGAGCCTCAGATTCGAGCGCGGATCCTCAACCATGTTCGGCTCCGACCTCCAGGGCCGGTGGATGCCCTCCTCCGTCACGGAGGAGGACATAATGAAGTTACGTGAAGCCAAGTACAGCCCTCGTGGTTTCAACAGTTGCCTGCCCAAGGGCAGGCCGTGCCCGCCGAGCCCGTGAATATGTCGCCTTCAGATCCCACCTTCGCCGGGTTTAGGCTTCCCGATGGACCCCTTCGTGAGAGGGCTCCTGTTCTACTATGGGCTGGACTTTCACGACTTGGCTCCGGAGTCCATCCTCCATATCTCCGCATTCATTATCATCTGCGAAGCTTTCCTCCGCGTCACTCCCCACTTCGGCCTGTGGCTGAAGAACTTCAAGGTGGAACCGAAGATGATCGGGGGGTGTCAAGCGGAGTGCGGCGGGGCTACCATAAGCAAAAAGGCCGATGCCCCGTGGCCCGAGGGTTCCTTCCAAGAGGAACTCGGACTGTGGCCGCAGGAGTGGTTCTATATCACCGCTCCGAAGGCGGCAGCAAAACCGCCGCCTTCATTCCGCCGGGACCTCCACGCCCGACTAATGTCGTGGGTCAACCAAGGAGCTCAATTGGGGCCGTCCAAGACGTGCCCTCACTCTGAGGCCGGATTCGAGACCTCCAAGCGAGGGAGATCGACTGATCAAGGTGATGCAGTTATGCTAATCGGGCATCTTACGCCTCGCAAACGCTGTCCTCTCCGTCTATGGGAGTTCAACCGGAGGGACCCCGGATTCTCCAACACTTTATGGGTGCGACACCGTGGAGATGTACAAGTTGTTCTTCGGACCGCAGGTGGCGTGTCCGGATTTAGCCGAGGACGCAGGCCTATGCCGCGATCGCCCGGATACTTAGGTAAATAGCTCAGAGTCCGGACATTCTGTTTATGTGCCTTTCTAGAGTTCGCCTCCTGACCCCTTGTTCTTTACAGGAATGGGTGGCGCGATCAAGGCTGATAAGGTGTCCGGCCCCCCTCCCAGAGACCGCACTGGAGCCCGTGCTGGTCAGAATGTTGGAGGTCGCACCCACAGAAGGGGGCGAAGGGGAAAACAGAGGAGCTAATATTTCGGCGAAAGGGGCGCCTGAAGAGGGGGGAATCAAGAACCCCTCCCTCCAGGGGGAGAAGAGGACCGCCTCCGAAGATCCGGAGGCCAAAGCCCTAAGCGGGAAGAGATCTTCACGGGGTCCGGCGTCCGGAGAGAATCCGGACGCACAATCATCGCCAAAGGATCAGCCCTCCAGCGAGCCGTGAGTATGAAAAAGGGAATTAATTAGTAAGGAAATGCCTTCATTTGTGCTTCTGTGGGTGACCGAAATATTTATATTGCAGTTCGGATCTGCGGCCTTCTTAGATGAGTTCGTCTTCGGGAGACCTTCTTCCGGAGATGATGGAGAGTGATACGCCTCCGTCTGCAGCGCCGTCAGATAAGGCGGGTGAGCCTGAAGTATCGTCACGGAGGGTATCCCCGAGTCCGGAGGAGCGAGAGAGTTCGGCACCCACTAGTATCCGGCCGGGAGAACTAAAGAATCTGCTTGAGAGGGCGTCCATTTCAGAAGATCACCGTGCGTTGATGCGTATGGTGATTGGAAGGATTTCGTCCGCCGAGAGCTGATTGAGCAATGCCGCCATGAGTTTGCTGGCGGGATTTGAGGTATGCGAGAATGACGCACCCATTTGTCTTTTAACAGTTTCACACATAAAAATGCGCCCTATGTAGATAGTAGCCCCTGAGACTCAGTAGGTTGTCGAAAAAACGACAGCGTACCGAGGATCGAAATCTAAAATAATGAATTCTGTCGTTCCTATGCAGGTGGCGGATAGTCCGGGGGCTAGCCGGACTAGTGAGTTTGCCGAGCTGAGTCGGCAACTTGACATGGCGGATGCGGACATCGCACTTGTCAACCGGCGACTTGACGAGTCGCAAGGTAAATGAGTTCTCCGCAGTCGCTTTATTTAAGGGGATCGAAGCCCTCCTCTGATAAATTATATGTTGTTGTATAGACGGTGCTGCTGCTGTGGAGAGCCTTCGGGCTGAACTTGCTCGAGCTAAGGAGCAAGCCCGAAGGAGTGACGTGGCTGCCTCGAGGGCGGCCGAGGAGTTGAAAGCCGAAAGGGCTGCGCACTTCCTAAGCAGGGCGGAGGTGGCCGAATTGGCCATGAAAGTAAAGGATGCTGCCGACCGCAATGAGGCTCTTGAAAAGGAGCGCTTATCGGAGTGGGAAGACCTGAAGAAGGCCACTACCGGTTAAGGATGCCCGCCTCGCAATGCGGGCTATGAGGGAGGAATTGCGCCAAGCCGGAGATATCGTGGCTGGCAAGCCTTTTCTGCTGCGTCGCCGGTTTATGGATGGAAAGTATGCTCAATTTGAGCGGCTGTGGAGTCCGGAGGATCCGTATATGGACTTAGCTGCTAGTGCGGCTGATGCCATTAAGCACTTCCGGAGCTAGGAGGATCACAAGATGGAAGAGCTATACTGGTCTCAATTTCATAGTCTGGGCCGCTCACTTTCGTTAACAGACCGGTTGGCCGAATGGGCCGAACTAAATAGATTGTCCAGACTTGCCATGACTGACATCGTGGCTCATGTCTGGCCAGAGAGGCCCAAGGTGACGAGCTACTTCAGCTTACTGCAACAATTCCTTGGAGCGGTGCCGCATATAAAGGAGATGAAGCGGTCGGCCTGCATCGAGGGCGCGCGGATGGCTCTTGCCCGTATGAAGGCGCACTGTCCGGAGATGGATGCCACCGCTGTTGCCGCCCAGGATTCGGATGAAAACCGGCTCCCCGCCGAGCACTATTTCGGGGAAGTTATGCGTGGCGCTCGTGCAATAGAGTCGCAGTGCTCGAAAAATGTCACGTTCAAATGAACGTATAGCTTGTAAAATGATGGTTATGTTATAACTGCTTTTTATACTTGTGCGTCCCAAGTAGTAAAACTTCTCTGTCGCGCCGCCACGTATACATTTGTATAACTTGAAAGATTGCAGTCTTGACTTCACCCCCACGCACGAGGTGCGGGGTGTTCGCAAAAATAGCGCGTTTTCACACTTAATCCGGCGTCTCGGTCTGTTTAAGGAGGTGGTAGCGTAGCGAACTAGGCAATCCGGACTATAATGCTTTATCACTTTCACTTAGCGATGGAGCTCGAGGGTGGGGCTACGATATAGCCCCTGGTGGCACCGCACATCTCCGAATTCGGGGTGCGTATGTGCCTGACCGGGAAACGGTCCTTCGTCAAAACGGGGAATTCTAAACATTCCGGTAGTCGATCGAGTGGTTGACCGGTCTCATTGTATCATGATGATCAGTTTTGGCTTTCTCTCTTGAGGTGCTCGCCCCGGCGAACTGGGCACAATCGCAGAGTTCTCCGGTGCCGCATTAGCGGTGATACGGAACGTAAGGCAGCAAAACACGGAGCCGGGCAAACCCAACATTTGACCAAAGACATGATTCGAGCTGATGCATATAATGCCTAACTCGAGGCGCCAACACTCCCTAAGGTGTTCGGTCTTTATAATAATGGGCGAGATGCCCTAAGCCCCTAGTGTCCGTGCGGGCATGGTCTTCGACGCGCCGATGCCAAAACGTCGAGCTCGCTTTGGCTATAGAAAGAAACCAAGGAGAATAACAACAAGAGACATAAAAAGGTTTACGCATGGTCTTAATCTGAAAAGAATCCTCTAGCGGGTCCCTCTGCACGTCTGCGCTGTGTCTCCGTTGCAGCGCTTATTCTGAGCGGGCATGCACGTTGTTCATCTGTAAAAAGAGAGGAACGTTTAGTTTGAAAATAAATCGTGCGAAAAATATGTGAAAAAGAAGAAATATAAATAATTAAAGCGGGGTTTGTATGAACCCGTGGTTGTTTGTGCGCACAACCCCCGTGAAGAGGTATGCGGCTAGGGAGCCCCTAACTTTCGCCGAGGTCGGATTCGTCTATCCGAGTCCGGGGTCCTTAAGTGACCCTCGATCGAAATGGCGCCACGCGACCGGCATCTTGAGTGTAAGAGACGCGTAATGCGGTATGGCGTTGAAGCGGACAAAAGCCTTCGTCCCCAAGAGTGCTTGATATTCACTTTTAAATGGGACGATGTGAAAAATTAATTTTTCGCGTCGAAAATTGTTCGCGATCCAACACGACTTCGTAATATAGAGCACGTGCACTTGGCGTAAGGGCTGGCGTCACTCGTTTGAAGGAAGTGCGGTGTGTCGGATTTTGGTAGGGTCTATCCCCATCCTACGGATTGTGTTTGAATATAGCAGGTTTAAGTCATCGCCTCCGTCCATTAGGACGTTAGTAAATTGTAATCCGTCTATTATGGGATTCAATATCGTGAGTCCGTCCCCGTTTCGAACGCTGAGTAGTCCAGGTGGTCGAAAGTGATTGGCTTTGATATCCAATCTCTATGGTTTGCTGGTTTGGACCGCGCAAAGCTCTTTTTAGGAAGTGCCTCATTGTTTTTCTGTATTATCACATTAAGTGAGTTTACTGTTTTGACCTCTTGTGGGAAAGTCTTTTGTTTTCCGGTGCTCTGCTGGTGGGGTTTATCTTCTTCACTTGACGCGTCGAGCCCCTTGTGTTCGCATTTAGTCGGCGGACTGTTTAAAACCCAACAATCCTGTGGGTGTGATTTGCGTGCCTTCGAGGGTACTTGTGGATTTGACATATCCGACCCAAAATCTTGTTTAAGTTGGACAATTAAATCATTGTCATCCTTGAGAGGCTGTGTTTTGTTGTTGGGCATGAGCTTTTGAATCCGGCGTTGACTGCCGTGCTCTTTGGGATTTTCTCTTTATTCTGGCGCTGCTCTTTTCTGCGCCGTGATTTTCCGTTTCCATCTCTTATCTCGGATGTACTTGGGTCGCTGGTGCTGCATCTCGCACAGAAGCAGGTCATGAGGCTTGTTAGTGCGGACATTGTCCTCGGTTTATCTTGACCGAGGTGCCTGGCAAGCCATTCGTCTAGGACATTATGCTTGAAAGCTGCTAAGGCTTCGGCGTCCGGACAGTCGACTATTTGGTTCTTTTGGGTAAGGAACCTGTTCCGACTTTCATGTGACTCTCCGGGCTGTTGAGTTATATGACTTAGATCATCTCATCCGGAGGGCGGACGAAGTCCCTTGAAAATTTGCTTCTAAACGCATCCTCAAGCTCTTCCCAACTTCCAACAAGTTTTACGGGAGGCTTTTAAGCCAATGACGGGCTGGCCCTTTGAGCTTGAGGGTAGGTATTTTATGGCGTGGAGATCGTCTCCTCGGCCATGTGTATGTGTAGTATATAATCTTCTATCCGCACTACACGGGTCTGTTGTTCCATTGTAGGCCTCTATGTTTATGGGTTTAAACCCTGCTGGGAATTCATGGTCCAGCACCTCATCGGTGAAACATAGTGGGTGTGCGGCGCCCCTATATTTGTGTGTGCCGCTATCATCGGGTACTTGACGTGTTGCCTTGCTTCTTGGGGCCTTCTCCTTTGGCCCGTAGATGGACCTGGCTGGGACATCTATCCTTCCAAGTACGTTGGTTGGTTTATGTGTGGCGCCGCTATCAGAATTTGGCCTATCATCTGGCCGTCTATCCAACCAGGCAGCCCCTTTATTTTTGGACGGTGTAGGCTCTACGGCCTCCTCGTCGAATTCTGGTAGCAGCTTGCGCTTCGGGTAGCTCTTTGATTGGTGGCCATTGCCGTACTTATCTGCGGTTTTGAGCACTTTGCTCCATCTCATTCTGAGTGTGTCTTCCGCTGTATTGAGCCTCCGTTTTTCCTTCTTCAGGCTTTTTGCAGTACTGACGAGTCTTTTCCGAAGGTTCTTGCTCTCCGGCGGCGTGTCCGGTATGAGGTCGTCCGGGCTGTTGTTTTTGCCGGGCTTGGACTGATTATCTGACTCGTCATGCTCGGACGGTTGCTTATCTGCATGTTCGTCATCCGCTTGTGAGCCCTGCCGTATTGCGGGCTCCTTGGGAGCGTTGTTGTCATCGAGGCGGGACTTATGGCGCGCTCTGCGCTGCCGCTTTTGGTCGCTTATCGGCGGGTCATCTTTGTCACGGCTGTTGGTCCTCGTTATCGCTCTCCTTTGGGGTGTCCACCATATATATGTCATGTGACGAGGTAGTCCTCCGTGCCTTATAGGCTCTGTTTCTTGTTCTCTCCGATTGTCGTCTATTCCGTCAATGTCTTCGGAGTCATAGTCTAGCATGTCGGTTAGGTCGTCGACAGTGGCTACAAAGTGGGTGGTGGGTGGGCTCTGAATTTCTTCGTCGTCCGTACCCCAACCATCCTGGCCACAGTCCGGCCAGGACTCTCCCGATAACGAGAGGTGCCTTAATGAATTCAGGATATCGCCAAAAGGCGAGTATTGGAAGATGTCCGCGGTGGTGAATTCCATAACCGGCGCCCAATCCGGATCGATTGGTAGGGGCGCGGGAGGTTCGGAGTCCGGCGCCTCGGAATCACGAGTTTCGCAGGGGACAAGATTAGTGTTTGGCTCCATCGCCATGGATGTTGAAGCCCCCAGGGCGGCGTCTATCCACCGGCCCTCGATATGGGCGATCGGCTCTGGGCAAATGGCCGAAGCGGACCCATGTGCGGCCACCAAGGCACTGTTCGGTGGCAGAGCTAGATCATGCTCGTCGTCACAAAGGCGGCGCTTTGGTCAGCTCTAGTCCGTCGAAGATCAAGTCTCCGCGACATCGGCCGTGAAGTTTAAGCTTCCAAATCGACTGATGGCGGGCGTAGCTTCGATCTGCTCGGATGGCCAAGTGAATTGGCCCGCAGGCGAAGCCGCCGAATCTGAAGATCTGTCCGGGAGAAAAGTCTCACCACGACAGCGTTGCTGGTTGAAGATGCCATCAAGCCTATCGGTGGCGACGGAGGAACTCTCAATGAAAGCACCAATGTCGGTGTCAAAACCGGCGGATCTCGGGTAGGGGTCCCGAACTGTGCGTCTAGGCGGATGGTAACAAGAGACGAGGGACACGATGTTTTACCTGGTTCGGGCCCTCTTGATGGAGGTAAAACCCTCGTCCCGCTTGATTAATATTGATGATATGGGTAGTACAAGAGTGGATCTACCAAGAGATCAAGGAGGCTAAACCCTAGAAGCTAGCCTATGGTATGATTGTTGTAATGTATGTTGTCCTCACGGACTAAAGCCCTCCGGTTTATATAGACACCGGAGGAGGCTAGGGTTTACAGTCGGTTACAATGGTAGGAGATCTACATATCCGTATTGCCAAGCTTGCCTTCCACGCCAAGGAAAGTCCCATCCGGACACAGGACGGAGTCTTCAATCTTGTATCTTCGTAGTCTTGGAGTCCGGCGGATAATGATAGTCCGGCTGTCCGGACACCCCCTAGTCCAGGACTCCCTCAGGTCTCCCAACTTAGTTCATCACAAACTCTCACAATCTGCATTGGAAAGACCTCAACCTTGAGATAGCTCGAAGTATCCTCAGTATCCCAGTGAAGAACACATTTCGACAATGGTAAAATGGAACTAGCAAGACCTCCTGATGTGTCGTCGATCCCGATAGGAGCCGCATATCTCGTTCTAACGACAGGGCAGATAAGCGAAGCTTACAGTTAGCTGAGACCCAAGTTTCCAAGGGGGCACTTCAAGGTACTCTTCTTTAGACCAACACTCATGAGGAGCAGCGTCCCGGGTTGTTGATTAATTACCACGGGGGTCGGCAATGTAACACCCTGGATTTTGGCCCTGTCTTCTTCATTTGAATTTCTTTGTGATTTTATTTGAAATTGCTTTTCTGTGGCTCTGTGGTCTTGAAACTTGGGAAGATCATCTCTCCTCAGTCTCCAAACTGGCTTGTCATCCTCAAAACCATCTCAAGATCATGTCATTTCCCATCTTTGACCAATCCTAATATTCTATTTCATGGGAATATTCCTTTTTCTATTAAAGGAATAACCCTGTTTTCCCTAGGCTATATTTCTATCTTCCAAAAAATTCCCAAATAATTCTCATAAATTGTTTGGATCATATATGCCCCAAATATGTCCAACTTTCCTTGCCTAGCCCAAAAATAATTCATCAATATTCATTCTTCAGTTCTGTCCAGTGTGGCTTTTTGTGAAGTAAGTGCCACCTATCTTTCCTTGATTGCTCCCAAACTTTTTGGGCACTCTCTTCTATCCAAATAATTTTCACATGTGAAAATTCAACCCCATTTGCCTAGTGAATATTCCTGAGCAATTTTTCAAAGTTTTTGTTCAAACAGAGACCTTGTGAAGGAAGTAAAAGCTAGGCATATCCAAATGAGTTGAAATTTAGTCACATCCTCCATATGCTCAAATAATAGCTCTACTCCAAATTTGAGCTTCATCCATCACTCCATGTGAGTTCATCATCAAATCTTTGTTTCTGGTCAGATTTTCAGGTTGTGAGGCAACTATATTTTATATTTCTTCATTATTGTTGAATATTTACCAGGACATGATCCTACCCATATAACATCTCTCCACCAAATTTGGACCCATTTCATCTAGCCATTTTCCCTCTACAAGTTTCTTTTTTTTCCAGAGAGGACCACTGTGAAGGAAGTACCATTTTGGTATATCCAAATGGTATGATATTTTTGTAGTATGTTCATATGCCCAAATACTCCTCTGCGCCAAATTTCAACTCAATCCAGTGATCTATGTGAGTGCCACTTCATGGTCTTGTTTCTGGACCAGATTTGGCAGTTGCAAAGCAACTATATTAAATATTTGTCCTAATCCCCTAAAAGTTCACAGGATTCTTGTCCTTCCTACCCTAAACCTATGAGACATCTTGTTTCATCACTTAGCCATCCCTGTTCACCTCTGTTTCCAGTCCAAGTTTCCTACAACAATGTTCAAAGGACCCTTTGATACGTCTCCAGCGTATCTATATTTTTTGATTGTTCCATGCTGTTATATTATCATTCTTGGATGTTTTACAATAATTTTATATAATGTTTTGGTACTAACCTATTAACATAGTGCCAAATGCCAGTTGCTGCTTTTTTGCTTGTTTTTTGCATCGCAGGAAATCAATACCAAACGGAGTCCAAACGCAGCGAAACTTTTTGTGGATTTTTTGGACCAGAAAACATCTAGTGGGCCGAGAAAGTACCGGAGAGGGAGCCCGTGGGGGGCACAAGACACGAGGGCGCGCCCAGGTGGGTTGTGCCCACCTCGGTGGCCTCCTGCACTGCCTCTTTGCTCTATAAATGCCCCAATATTCTAGAAACCCTAGGGGAGTCGACGAAAATTAATTCCAGTTGCCACAAGTTCTAGAAACACTAGATCCAATGTAGACACCATCACGGAGGAGTTCATCACGTCCATTGGTGCCTCTCCGATGGTGCGTGAGTAGTTCATTGTAGACCTACGGGTCCGTAGTTAGTAGGGCTTCCTCTCTCTCTCTCTCACTGTCTCTCTCTCTCTCTCTCTCTCTCTCTCTCTATCTCTCTCTCTCTCCCGATTCTCAATACAACGGTCTCTTGGAGATCCATATGATGTAAGTCTTTTTGCGGTGTGTTTGTTTGGATCCGATGAACTTTGTGTTTATGATCAGATCTATGTTTTTATTGATGAAAGTTATTCGAGTCTTCTTTGATCTCTTATATGCATGATTGATTATAGCCTCGTATTTGTTCTCCGATGTTTGGGTTTTGTTTTTCTAACTTGATCTATATATCTTGCAATGGGAAGAGGTGCTTTGTGATGGGTTCGATCTTACGGTGCTTGATCCCAGTGACAGAAGGGGAAACGACACGTATGTATCGTTGCTATTAAGGATAACAAGATGGGGTCTATTTCTACATAAATTGATCTTGTCTAGATCATGTCATCATTCTTATTGCATTACTTTGTTTTTCCATGAAGTTAATACACTAGATGCATGCTGGATAGCGGTCGATGTGTGGAGTAATAGTAGTAGATGCAGGCAGGACTCGGTCTACTAATCTTGGACGTGATGCCTATATAATGATCATTGCCTAGATATCATCATGATTATTTTAAGTTCTATCAATTGCCCAATAGTAATTGTTTTCCCACCGTTTGCTATTTTTCTCGAGAGAAGCCACAAGTGAAACCAACGGCCCCGGGTCTCTTATCATATTTGCCTCTGCGATCTATTTTCCTTTGCTTTTATTTTCAGTTATATTAAACCAAAAATACAAAAATACCTTGCTGCACTTTATTTTATTTGCAATCTATCTATCCAACCTATTACAACTTTACCCTGTCTCATCTCCAATTTCAGGAGCCGTTACCCAAAAGGGATTGACAACCCCTTTAACACGTCGGGTTGCGAGTATTTGTTATTTGTGTGCAGGAGCTATTTACGCTGTGTTGCGTGGTTCTCCTACTTGTTAAATAACCTTGGTCTCATCACTGTGAGAAATACCTACTGTTGATGTGCTGCATCATCCCTTCCTCTTTGGGGAAATACTGACGTACTTCAAGCAGACATCACCATTCCCATCTAACCACATTGTGTTTCATCGAGCCATCACCGCAGAGATAACCTATCTTGGATGGACTACACGGGAGACAATATGTGGCATGACAGAGCGCACAGAGTGCGCCTATTCACACGGTGACCGCGTAGCCTGGCATGCCAAACGTGCACTCTGTGTTGTTTGGACGCGCTCCGAGCCTCATTTTGCTCCAGCCCCTCCCCTACTCGTCGTTCCTGCACGCCCCAGCATGTCTCAAAGCTCCGTGGCATCCATGCTGACATGCTAGACCCCTCTCCCCCTCCTCTTTCCTCCCCGGCGGGCCATAGTGACCCTGCCCGCGGCATTGTGGCCGACCAGACTTCGCCCCTCCCGCGTCTGCTCCTCTGCTCCTCTGCCTCTCATGTCACCTCCGCACCCTCCCGTGAACCCTATCCTCGCTAGAGCTCCAGTCGGATTCTCGCAGCGGCATCCGGTCACGGGTGCCATGCCCTGGCTATTTAAGTTGTGCCCAAGCCCTCCCGAGCTCACCACCACCCTCACCACCCTCCACTAGACCTCCCCGGCCAGCGAACCGAGCTCGAGAAGGTCACCTGTCCCTCCCACGGCCGAGCCATCCATGTCGGTCGCCACCTAAATTTGGCCAACCTAAGCCCCCTCCCTCCAGTCCACTACCTCCATGAGAGACCCCAGCGTCCGGCCAGCTTCCCCAACCACTTTGCTCGTCTCCAAAACTTCTTCACACCCGAAGCCACCGATGGCTGACGACCTCATCTACCGGCGTCAAAACTGCTACCATCTCGTCAATCTCTGGCGGCCGTAGTCTACACCAGGGGACGCGCCTCTCCGCGTTGAGCCCGCCCATAGGCAAAGCGCTGCGGGGGACAGCCGGAGCTGCTGGCGGTCGCCGTCGGGGCCGGCCGGTCCTCTACCCGCACGGGCGAGCGAGAAGAAGAAGATGATGAGGACATCAATACCATTGTTACACCCATAGCCCCTACTTCGTAGACATGCTAAATGGGTTGAATTCATTGAGACTTTCCCTTATGTCATTAAACACAAGAAGGGTAAAGAAAATGTTATTGCTGATGCTTTGTCTCGTCACTATACTATGCTTTCACAACTTGACTTCAAGATATTTGGTTTGGAGACCATCAAAGATCAATATGTGCATGATGCTGATTTTAAAGATGTATTGCAGAATTGTACAGAAGGTAGAACATGGAACAAGTTCTTCGTTAATGATGGATTTGTGTTTCATGCTAACAAGCTATGTATTCGAGCTAGCTCGATTCGTCTTTTGTTGTTGCAGGAGGCACATGGAGGAAGATTAATGGGACATTTCTGCGTGAAGAAGACGGAGAATATACTTGCTACACATTTCTTTTGGCCAAAGATGAGACGGGATATTGAGCGTTTTGTTGCTCACTGCACTACATGTGAAAAGCTAAGTCACGACTCAATCCTCATGGTTTATATATGGCTTTGCCTGTACCTAGTGTTCCTTGGGAGGATATATCTATGGACTTTGTTTTAGGTTTACCTCGAACAAAGAAGGGAAGGGATAGCATATTTGTTGTCGTGGATAGATTCTTGAAAATGGCACACTTTATACCATGTCATAAAAGCGATGATGCTGTTAATGTTGCTGATTTGTTCCTTCCTGAAATTATTTGCTTGCATGGTGTGCCAAATACTATTGTTTCAGATCGTGATACTAAATTTCTTAGCAACTTTTGGAGAAGTTTATGGGCTAAGTTGGGGACTAAACTGCTTTTTAGTACTACTTGTCACCCCCAAACTGATGGACAAACTAAAGTAGTCAATAGAACATTGTCTACTATGCTTAGGGCTGTTTTGAAGAATAATAAGAAAATATGGAAAGAATGCTTGCCTCATATTGAATTTGCTTATAATCGTTCATTGCATTCTACTACTAAGATGTGCCCTTTTGAAATTGTGTATGGTTTTCTACCGCGTGCACCTATTGATTTGTTGCCTCTTCCATCTTTGGAGAAGGTTAATTTTGATGCTAAACAACGTGCTAAATTGATCTTAAAAATGCATGAGTTAACTAAGGAAAACATAGAGCATATGAATGCTAAATATAAACTTATTAGAGATAAGGGTAGAAAACATGTTGTCTTTGCACCTGGAGATCTTGTTTGGTTGCATTTGCGTAAGGATAGGTTTCCTAATTTGTGCAAATCAAAGCTAATGCCACGTGCTGATGGTCCTTTTAAGGTGTTAGAGAAAATAAATGATAATGCATATAAACTTGAGCTGGCTGCAGATTTTGGGGTTAGTCCCACTTTTAACCTTGCAGATTTGAAGCCTTATTTGGGTGAGGAAGATGAGCTTCCGTCGAGGACGACTTCATTTCAAGAAGGGGAGGATGATGAGGACATCAATACCATTGTTACACCCACAGCCCCCACCGCTACATATACTATACCAATTACTAGAGCTCACGCACGCCAATTAAATTATCATGTACTTTCATTTCTTGGTAATGATTCTAATGTTCATGAGAATATCATGCTGCCTAAATTGGATACGTTTGTTTTGCTTACAAATGAAGGGCCTGGCATGGATAAGAGGGATGAACACTGGAGCATGGAGCTGATGGCATTCTCAAGGGGAACAAGAACGGAGTTACAAGTGATGATTTCAGGACTTTGAAGCCACCATAATGAGTGCATGAAGCCTTGGATGAAATATACAAGATGCCACTTCATAAATTTCATCCAAAGGCTATTCTAGGTGCCGCGTCGCCTTTTTATTGGGCCAGGCCCATGTAATTTCGAAATACACAAGTATAGGCTATTTTTAGAGTCCGTATGTGTGGGGAAACAAGAGATAGGGTTGGTTTCGGACCCCTCCACCAAGGGCCACGAAATTCCCCCCTCTTCATGCATATATACAGCCCTTAGGGCACCGTTTAGACTTTGGGTTTTGTTTAGATTAAAAGTTTGCCATAGCTGCAACTTCGCGTACTTCGTTTGTGTTCAGCGACCAGACCAAGACATCACCGAACCACATCTTGATCAATAAAGCTTTCATCTTATATTCGCAATATCCATATTGCAATCTCAGTTTCTTGCTTGTTCTTTGTTTGCTCGTAGGAAATAGACCCTCGTGGTCAGGTTGATCGTGCTCCGGTGTGGTCAATAACCTCTCGGAGTTGGTTTAGCGATTGCTAAGGCGCGTACGTAGTCGGATCGTCAAAGTCTACTCCTCCGAAACGATAATCACCATCTCATCAAAAGATGGGACACCTTTGCCTCTATCAGAAGACGAAGGTCAGGCGGGCCCAATCTTCCACTGGACCCACACGTCAGCCGCGCGAGGAGTTGACCCGGCCAGCTGACGTGGATAAGTGGACACACATTTGGGGGAATACATTTTCCTCTGGTGAAAGTGTACTCTGATGTTCTTCAATCAAAAATGAGCTTTCACTTCAATGAAAGCGTATTTTCTTGAATGTGCCTTCTGTTTCTCAGCTGTCGGCCGAATCGGCTACTTTGTGGTTCACCCATTAGCAGCAGGAAAAGAATAGTTTTTATTCAATTTCTGCCTAACGAACGAACGGTCGTATCTTTTCAACCGTGACTCCTATTTAGGTGATTCAAAAGCCCACGTTCTCTATTTGTCGAACCCGTTCCGTTGGTACCATTTTCATTATGCTGTCACATACAGAAAATGACCATTTTGCCCTTGCCCCTATTTAGGCCCCTCCAAGAGAGAAGAGTTTCTGGTGAATCTTTCTGCAACTTCATCGCACTTCTGCTCGATGACTTCTTCATCCCCATGCAAGCCATGAGAGCCACTTGTATGATAGCCTGGCAATAGTCTTGGTTTTCCACTTGAATATTTAAATAAGCTGTGCATGTTAATATTTTTGTGAATGCTTTATATGCTTATAGATCCATGCTTGTTACTATGCTGTGATCATTTTTGCAACTATTAGTTAAATGATTTCATGCTACTGTTGTTATCAGGTTATTCTAGTGAGTCTTTACAGATGCTACATGTCTGGCCATGCTCATATGTAGTGTTATGATTGGTTGTACTTGTGATATTCATGATCCTCCCTATGCCATACTCTCTTGCATGTGGTACGATGAATGATTTATTGTTGCTGATATGGTGAATGATTATGCCTCCCATTCATGCTCATGTTGGTATCATGCTCAATGCATTGTTATTTCATCATGTTATTGTGACTCAACTCATTGCATTCAAGTTAAACTGGACTTTATAAAACTTGAACACCTGTTGGCTAAGTCATAGTGCCATTGAATCGAGCTGGCCAGTGCAGCCACATTTGCGTGTCTGGGAAGGCCTTAATGCGGTCTATTGTCATGCCTTTTGCCGGTGCCTCCAACTAGGGAAGGTTATATGCATGCGCTACCCTGATCAGGTAGGCGGCCATAAGCCTTGTGAGCCCGAGTTTGGTAATGTGCACATGTCCTCGTTTGGGACCATTTTTGTTTTGCCACGATGGTGGTCGTTTGATGTCCAGAGTGCCATCCAGGCCCGCCCATGACTTAGCCCCAAGGGGAGTTTGTCAGAGTGGCTCGGAGAGTGGCATGCAATAGATTGGTTTTGTCGGAGATCCATTGGTCCACCCGAATGGGAGCACGAGGCCATCGGTTCCGTGGTGCCGGTACAGTGTACTAACCTCTGCAAAGTGTATAATCTATTGATAGACGCGCCCGCGGATATGGCCTAGTTTGTAGTAGGTCACACTATGGGTCAGCAGTAATAATAACATGACTAATAAACAACCCCAGTCCAATGAGGAAAGAAGTTGGTTGATCTTTATGTGATCGCGAGAGGATCACAGTGGTATTGTGGATACCAAGGTTGGTTGATATTTATGGTGTCATGTGATGATGTCGAGTAAAGATCAAGCTCCTTGTTGTCATGTGGTCATTACGGTATTGTTAATACCAAGCTTGGTCTATCCTGAGTTGATCTTGTGATGCCCACAATGGTAAGTTGATGCATGTGCGGGTTATGCGGTAACCTCTGAATAGAGTAAGTTGAAGCATGATAAGTTGAAACATGTCGCATGCTAGTATCATCATGTTCAAATGTTTTGTTTTGACTGGTGACTGTAGGGAAAACCCCCCATAGCAATCAAATTTTATTCAAAAGCAAAGACATAAAGTACATGGATTACAAGGAGTAATAAAAAATAAACAGAAAAGAAAGCTAGAACTAAAGAGTAGTATACAAAACCTCAAGGAGGCAAATATGAAATCCATCTTAACAGCTCCTCTTTGAATCTGTGCTTGACTCTGTGGTGCATGAGTGTGATATAATGGATGAAAGCACTTCTCCATTTAGTAAAACTCGACCTTTCATGTCTGAAAACCCTTGCATTCCTGATTATCCTAATGTTCCAGCAAGCAACAAAAACAACATCAGTAAAGAAAGGTTTTGCAAAATCATGTCTAGCCTGCATCACAATGGTGGTCATATCATCTCTAGGGGGCCAGGAAATTTGGAGATAATTCCATATTCTTACACTGAAATTGCATTGAAAGAATAAGTGATCCCCGGTCTCACATGTCAGCAGAGGACAAAGCACACAATTAACTCCATCATCCAGATGCCAATGCCTTCTTTCAACCATATGCTTAGTGTTAAGCCTATCCATAATGAGCATCCAGGCAAACACTTTTATTTTCATAGTACAGGAGGACTTCAAAATCCATAGAAGGAGAGGGTTGAAAGACAAGTTAGAGTGGATGAAAGAATAGAACAATTTGGGCTTGAAAGCATTGCAAGAACGCTACCAAAACCAAATATCATTTGCACCCACATCCCTATTGCAGTTTTCCATGAGGTCCTGAATTGCCATGCATTTCTGATATGCCTGAGCAGACAAAGGAAGATGAAACATCTGGGTGATATCCTGAGAATGAAAGCTTCAGACACTGTTAACCAAGGATCTTTCACAAAAGAGAAAAGCCTTGGAAACAGTGTTTGCAGAGGGGTCACAAAGTCACCAATATTCCATTTATCAGACCAAAAAAGAGTTGAGTTCCCAGAGTTGACTTGCACCTAAGTTGAGTTCCTGAAATGGTCAAGCAATTTGCAAATGTCTTTCCACCAGAAAGAGCCACAACTTACAGTCCCATGAGGTGCACATGAGTGATAGTATGTATCCCAAATAAGAGAGACCCATGGCAGATCCATTCTATTTAGAAATTTATTCATATGCTTGAGCAAAAGGACCATGTTCTGTACACCCAGATTCAGAATGCCCAATCCCCCTTTGTTTTTGGGCGTACAAATGAGGTCCCAAGCTGCCAAAGAGGGTGCAGGCTCATCCCTATGTTTTATCCATAAACATTGCCTTTGGATTCTCTCCAATTGCTTTAAAATCCTAGCAGGAACTAAAAGACTGCCAAGGTAAAAGATCGGCATGGAAGATAATGCTGAATTCAGAAACTGCAACCTTTCCCCCTGATTAAGAAAAGAAGAGCTAGATGTCATTCTTCTCTCCATACAGTCAACAAGAGGCATAAAATCCACCATTTTGGGCTTGGTAGTACCCATAGGTAGGCCTAAATATGTGAAAGGCATTTTGCCAACCTGACATCCAAAAGCAGCAGCCAAACTGGAGGTTGTATTCTCATCAACAATTATGGGCACCATGGAGGATTTGTGATACTTTACCACCAGACCAGTAGAGGTAGAGAAAACCTAAAGCATATCCTTAAGGCCAATAACTGAGTTTTGTCAGCAGGTAGGATGATAAGAGTATCATCATCATATTGCACTATGGGGTAATTTTGATCATGGCATGGAATAGGCAACTTGAGAATCCCCCTTTTAAACATATCATTTACAACTAATTGCAGAAGGTCAGCAGCAATGACAAAGAGCAAGGGTGAGATGCAATCCCCCTTTCTAACACCCTTCTTACAAATGAATTGTCTACCTGGTACTCCATCATGTTCAAATGTTCATGCCATGCTCATAATGTTCTAGTGGTATCTTGTTCATCATTGATATTTAACTTGTAAATACCATGTTGTTGTTTGTCTTGATTGCTTTTGGTTGTTGTGAGCTTGCGAGTACATTCAAAGTACTCACCTGGCGTGTCATGCCAGTTTGCAGGTCATGCCGTGTTTGCTTGCTTGACGAGGATTTCAAGTTTGTGAGCTAGGATACGCTTTCCAACTAGAGACCCTGCGGAGTGGAGTCCATCACTGTCGTCTTTGTTCTGCTGCTAGAAGTTATTCCGCTGCTTCGAGTTGTTCTACTGCTATCATAGTGCAACCTGAGTAGGCGTAGTGTCGTCGTGCTGATGTAATTCATTGTGATATAGGAACCCTTATATCTGTATCATTTGTAATAAAGAGCTGATTTGTTCTATGCCAAGTAGTGTCGTATTTCCAAAAGACTTGATCTCTGGGCTGGAATACGGGGTGTTCCGGTTCCTCTGAGTCGGGGTGCCACAGGACTTGTTATCAGAGCAGGTCTGGTTGTAGGACGCCCTAGCCCGCACGAGCGTTAGAACTGGTAGTATAGAATTTAGTCGGTCTGCTGCATTTGATTGTTGCATGGCATGCATATATAATTATTATCTTGCCACTAACGACTGACCTTGTGAGCGTAGGTGGCATTAGTTTCGAACCACTACCTGCTCCTTCCATCTTTGCATACCTTCTCTTTGGTGTTTGGCGTCACCTCTGTCCCAGCGGAGTGATGTCGATGTACCTAGTGTTCCAGACACCAATTGCAGGAACTTTGCTCAGGTATTGTGCCGATATCTTTCCGCCAGCCACCCATATCATTTCGGTGATAGACATGTCTCTATCCCAGATCATGCCTTCCAACTCGCAGCTTTGGCAACCCTTACTAATATTAGTTATCAGAAAAGGGCAATGCCAGCAAGCCTTGTTTTTCACCATTATCCTACCCTGTCACCCCTTTGTTTGGACATATACGGTTCCCTTCCATCTTCTTGATGATGATGTAGTCGTGACTTCCATGTTCTACTACAAGATCACCAAGTCCGTCCTCACCTCCGAGCCCATCCAGATGCAATCGGTGTTAAGCTAGCGCTTTGTGTAGCTTTGTTTACGCCAACTCCTTCCACATGTGGATTCACTTTCGTGCACACCGCCACAACATGTTAGACTGTAATATCGAAGTTCCCGTGAGATTCGTGTGCTTAAGTAGGCATGCATTTTTGTCGTGAGTATCAGTAAAATATGATGTTGCTTGTATGTGATCTTGATTTCCTTGTGTGCTTTTGTTTCATTCATTTCTTTTGCTTATTTCTTTGGGCCCTCGGTGTTACCCTACTTCCTCTTATGAAAGTTTCTCATCAACCAACACTAGACTCAAAGAATCAGCAAAGAGTTCATATAATTGGAAGCTCGGCTAAGTACTATGGAATTCTCAGTCGACTGCATTATATTGGGCATATCTGGTCAGAATACAAATGATATACTGGATTGATTACCAACATACAAGTATACATCTGTGTGCACTCTTCACAACAGTAATGATCAAATCAGCCGGAAGAAAAATGGTGTGCAAGATCAACAGTATATTTTCCGTCATAGGTATGGTTCATAAACAAGGCTTGGTTATCTTATGAGTAACAATTTGAAACATGCTATACCCCGGAAGCAAGCCAGAATATGCTATTAATTCAGTACTCAGCAAGAAGGATATTCCAACAACATTTTCATACAAGTAACTAGCACTGGTAATATCAAGGGTATAAACATTTGGCATTCAGTCAACATATCACAAAAAGAAGCTTCTGGTGTAAGCAACCTAGTTCTCCTCCATAAGCTACCAGAGAAGCTTACAACGCAAGGTTCCTCGGTCTTCCTGGATATGATTTCATACAAGTAATCTGGATGACTTCCCGTGCAAGATACTCAGGCTTCTTCAGTAAGCTATCGCAAAATCTTTCAGCATAAGGTACAGAGTCTTCCCCAGCAAGCCTTTAAGGGGGGAAGCTTCTGAAGTACGGTACCCAGTCTTCTTCAGCAAGCTTCCTGATGAAAGCTTCAAGCACAAGCTATTCAGTCGTCCTGAACAAGATACTCCTGGTGGCTTCCAACACAAGTTGTCCAATCTTCCTCAGTACGACACCGGTGCAAGATATTTCACAAGTTGGCAGTATATGACGATGCATCTCAAGAATCAGGTCCACAACAGTTTGGTCAAAAGCAAGAATCGGTTAGGACAGAAGTGTCTGCCTCGGGAATAAAATGCTCAGTTACACACACTTCCCTATATATTGTGAGCATGCTGCCAAGGTCATGCAATTCATTCGTACGATGATGCAAGCACGATGAGAGTCCAACAACAATCCAAATTATGCAAGAGAAAGAAAGCCAGTTATACACCTCAGTAGGTGATACAAGGACCAACAAACTTTGAAGAAAGACAACATGGGACAACAATTTTGGCAGTGCTTATCAAGGCCAGTTTCCTCACATCTGACAAGGTGATATCATTAACTTTTGTCACTGTCTGGTATGATGGACGACAACAATGAGCTTTGTACAACACGTGGACCTGCCATATATAATCTATGGCCCAAGACATGAACAAGGATACAACATGATTGCCGGAATATTGCACCCGACAGTACCTATGGTCACACGAAGAAGTAATATGACCAAGCTCTTTCAACAAAGAATCCAGAAAAAGAGAACAATCATGAAGGAGTAAAACCGGCAATACAGGTATGATACTTGTTGCATGACCAACATGGTACGGGCACCCAGGACAGTCAAGTTCAGTATCGATCACCATGAATGTACACCTGAGGGGTCTACTCTCTCTGTAAGGACCTCATATCAAGGCATCACATGACCTCTTATCCACACGGATATACAAACATAATAATAAGTAGAATGTCGAATAATAGTCTCGAAGCATGTGCCCTCACATACGGTAAGCATTTAAAGGATGGCTTGTCGGGAACAAGATTCTTATGCCAAGAACCACCGTCAGTCAGATCTATAGATACCATTGTTATAAGGTCGTACAACTTTATGTTGGTTACGACAGGCAACAGTCAAACCTTTGGTACGGATCTGACATTCAAGATAGTGGAGCTAGCCAAAATGATTCAGGAATCCCTGCGAGAAGTCAGATCTTGCTAGGAGAATGGTTATGATTCACCGCACTGTTTTGAACTCGAAGGACATACATCTATTTGAGTAACCTAATGCAAGGAGTAAAAGATTTGGTGTCCACCAAGAAAATTTGTCACAACTCCATGGAATGTTGTTAGTACTGGATATAAGAATGACATATCCATTGGGAACCACTCTCAGATTTGTGAAGGGCATATATTCCAATCTACCGCATCCCAGCTAAGCAGACATATATGAAGATTTGGAGTTAGAAAATATAAGAGGTAAGACCTATCATAATGTGGATACCGTGAAGCAAACCACCCCAAAGCAAGGCAATCAGTCATATGAAATTCAGTGGGAACATCATATAAAAAAAGATACCACTATTGGAAACGGTTTCCTTAAGTCAGAATATTCATACTTATTCCTTGAGCAACCAAATCTTGAGGATGGGATTTCTTTAAGGCCTTGTTTGACTGAGGAGGTTTGATGAGGTTTTGAAGGGAATATCCCCAGAGGGCCCAAAATCCCTAGAAATCCATGTCAGCTCATTTGACACACATCGATTCAATAGGCCAACCCCCTCCGATCCCATGAAACCCTCTCAATCCACGTGGTACAGAAAACCCTAGAGGCCACTCGTGGATCAGAAAACATGGATGGACACTGGATATGCTGTTGCTGCTGTAGGAGTTTTAAGAAATATAGCGATTTATGAGGGGAAAGGAACTAGTGAGGAATTGAGGGGATTGGGTGGAGGAGAGGGATTCACCAAATCCTCTCAAATCCTCATCCCCTTTGGGGCTGCAAAACCTCCCTTGTCAAATGAGGCCTAAGGGGGGAAGGTTCGTAACACCCTGGATTTTGGCCCTTTGTTTTTCATTTGAATTTCTTTGGGATTTTATTTGAAATTGCTTTTATGTGGCTCTGGGTCTGTAAACTTGGGAAGATCATCTCTTCTCAGTCTCCAAAGTGGCTTGTCATCCTCAAAACCATCTCAAGATCGTGTCATTTCCCATCTTGGACCAATCCTAATATTATTTTTCTTCGGAATATTCCTTTTTCTATTAAAGGAATAACCCTATTTGCCCTAGGTTGTGAAGCAACCTATATTTCTGTCTTCCACAAAATTCCCAAATAATTCTCATATTTTTTGGATCATATATGCCCTTCCTTGCCTAGCCCAATAATAATTCATCAATGTTCGTTCTTCAATTCTTCAATTTTTGTGAAGTAAGTGCCACCTATATTTTCTTGTTTGCTCCCAAACTTTTTGGGCATTCTCTCTTATCCAAATAATTGTCAGATGAGAAAATTCAACTCCATTTGCCAAATTGGAAATTTGGGATGTTACAAACCTACCCCCCTTAAGATGAATCTCGCCCTCGAGATTCGGGTTGGCTAGAAAATAGGTGCGGATGGTCCTTGCGAATATCCTCTTCTCGCTCCCAGGTGGCTTCCTCCTCAGTATGTTGACTCCACTGAACTTTGCAAAACTTGATCACCTTATTGCGAGTGACTCGGCTATCAAACTCAAGAATCTTTACTGGCTTCTCCTCATAGGTCGTTATTATCCAAATGAATCGCCTCCAAAGTCTTGTATCATTCAACGGTATATCGGCCATCTCAGCATGGCACTTCTTCAGCTGTGATACGTGGAACACATCGTGAACTCCTGACAATCCTTCTGGTAACTCCAGCTTGTAGGCAACTTCTCCCATCCGTTCCAAAATACGATACGGTCCTACAAATCTCGGGGCTAGCTTTCCCTTAACTCCAAAACGTTTTACTCCCCTCAAGGGTGATACTCGTAGATAAGCTCTGTCTCCAACTTCATAGGTTACTTCCTTGCGTTTTGAATCTGCGTAACTCTTCTGTCTGGACTGAGCAATCTTTAGTCTGTCTCTGATCAGTTTAACCTTCTCCTCTGATTCTTTGATCAAATCTGGTCCAAACAACTGACGATCTCCTACCTCGTCCCACATCAATGGTGTTCTACATCTGCGTCCATACAGAGCTTTGAATGGTGCCATCTTCAAACTGGCCTAGTAACTGTTGTTATAAGAAAACTCTGCGTATGGAAAATTGTCATCCCAACTAGATCCATAATCTAGCGCACAGGCTCTCAACATGTCCTCCAGAATCTGATTGACTCTCTCTGTCTGCCCATCTGTCTGCGGGTGAAAAGCTGTACTAAACTCCAATCGAGTACCCAAAGTCTGGTGTAGCTGATGCCAAAACTTTGAAGTAAACTTGTGTTCCTCTATCTGATACGATGCTCCTCGGAACTCCATGTAAACATACGATCCTGGTCATATATATCTTGGCCAACTTTGCACTTGTATACGTTGTTTTCACCGGGATGAAGTGAGCTACTTTAGTCAATCGATCCACAACTACCCATATAGAATCATATCCTGCCTTGGTTCTGGGTAATCTGGTAATAAAGTCCATACCAAGTTTGCCCCATTTCCATTCGGGTATTGGCATAGGCTGTAACAATCCTGCTGGCTTCTGATGTTCTGCCTTCACTCTCTGACATACATCGCATACGGCTACATACTCGGCAATATCCTTCTTCATTCCAGTCCACCAGAAACGTTCCTTCAAATCCAAATACATCTTGGTGTTTCTGGGGTGAATCGAGTATGGTGAGTCATGGGCCTCCTGACGTATCAACTTCCTGATCTCCGAATTGTTGGGAACATAAATCCGGTCCTCAAACCACAAGGTATCATGCTCATCCTCGCGAAAACCTTTGGCTTTACCTTCGCCCATCCTCTCTCTTATCTCAGCAATCTCTTTGTCTTCCTTCTGAGCTTCTCGAATCTTGTCCAACAACAATGATGAACCTCCATTGTTGCAAGAAAACCTCTTGGAACAATCTCCAATCGAAGTTCCATGATCTCTGCAGCTAACTCTTTAGGCATTCCCTTGCTCACAAGAACATTAGCATAACTCTTCTGGCTCAAAGCATCTGCTACGACATTTGCCTTTCCTGGATGATAGTGTAGCTTCATATTGTAATCCTTTATAAGTTCCAACCATCTCCTCTGCCTGAGATTCAACTATTTCTGTGTGAAAATGTACTTCAAGCTCTTATGATCCGTGTACACATCACAACGGTTTCCAATAAGATAATGTCTCCAGGTCTTTAGCGCATGCACTACGGCTGCTAACTCCAAATCATGCGTGGCATAGTTCAACTCGTGTGGCTTCGGTTGTCGTGAGGCATCTGAAACAACTTTCCTTCTGCATAAGCACACATCCAAGTCCCAAGCGAGAGGCGTCACAATACACTTGAAACTCCTCATGTATATCTGGCAAGGTCAGCACTGGGGCTGTAGTCAATCGCTTCTTCAGCTCTTGAAAACTTGTATCACACTCCTTCGTCCATTTGAACTTAGTATCCTTCTTTAACAATTCAGTCATTGGTTTAGCAATCTTGGAAAAATTCTCAATGAATCTCCGATAATATCCTGCCAGTCCAAGAAAACTGCGGATCTCGCCAACTAAAGTGGGTGCCAACCATTCAGTGACCGACTGAACCTTACTGGGATCCACTGCTATACCCTCTCCGGATATAACATGCCCATGAAATCCAACTTCTTTCAACCAAAACTCGCACTTGCTGAATTTGGCGTATAACTGGTGTTCCCTGAGTTTCTCGAGAACCAAACGCAAGTGTTCCACGTGCTCCTCTTCATTCTTTGAGTATATCAAAATATCATCAATGAATACCACAACAAACTTGTCCAAATACTCCATGAACACCTTGTTCATCATACTCATGAAATAGGCAGGGGCGTTAGTCAGTCCAAATGACATGACCGTATACTCATATAATCCATACCGTGTGGTAAACGCTGTCTTGGGTATATCCTTCTCTCGGATCTTCAACTGATGGTATCCTGATCGTAGATCAATCTTTGAAAACACCTTAGCTCCTTATAACTGATCAAACAAATCATTAATCATCGGTAAGGGATACTTGTTCTTTATCTTTACTTCATTCAGAGCTCGGTAATCAACAACCATCCTCAGGGTTTTATCCTTTTTCTCCACCAAAAGTACTGGGGCTCCCCAAGGCGACGAACTTCTACAAATGTAACCTTTCTCCAACAACTCATTAATTTGCTTCTTAATTTCCTCCAGGTCATTTGCTGGCATCCGATAGGGTCTCTTGGATATCGGCCCTGTTCCTGGCAATAGCTCTATCAAAAACTCGATGTCTCTATCCAGTGGCATACCTGGTAACTCTTCGGGGAAAACATCCGGAAAATTCTTTACTACAGGTACTTCCTCCTGTACAACTCCCATGAGGGCGTTTACTTGGCTCCTCCTAGGCACATGCCTAGATACATACTTAATCCTTTTTCCCTCCGGGGTGGTAAGATAAATTGACTTACTAGCACAGTCAATACTTCCTCCATACTTTGACATCTAGTCCATACCTAATATCACATCCAATCCTTGCGACTCCAAGATAATTAGGTCAGACGGAAATACGTGTGTGCCAATGATTAGGGGTATCTGGGTGCACCATCTGCTAGCCATGTATTCTGATCCCGGCGAGCTCACTAAGAGGGGTGTCCTAAGGGTTTGGGTTGGTAACTTGAACTTTCCACAAATCCTTGATATGTATGAATCGATGCACCAAGATGTCGAAAAGAACAATAGCGGTAAATGGTGAACCAAAAACTTACCTATTACGCGTCCGGTTGCTCTTGACAACCTCTCACGTTAACGTGGTTCACTTGTCCTTTGTTGAATGGATTGGGCTTCTTCCTGCGCTCCGTTTCCATTCCCATTCTTCCCTTGAGCGATCATTGGCATAGTGCCTGTCTTCCCGCACTTGTAGCAAACAACTTGGCTTAAGTCCCTCTTTGCGGGTGTAGATGGGTTAAGCGGTTACGTTATTGTTGGCTACATTCCCATTCCGTTCTTCGCACCATTATGGTTATCGATCCTCCTCCAAAGATGGTTATGTCCTCCATGGTTATGAACAAGTCCTCCGAGTTCGGGGTTAAGCGAGGCTTCGGTGAGCTCTGAGTCGTATCTCCTTGTCCATACTTCCTCTTACGGTTATCAATCTGCTCTTGCTTCCTTCAATCATTAGGGCCTTATCTACCAACTCTGGTAGTTGTTGAAGGTTGCTACCATCAGCGCATACTCATCTCATCATTCAGCCCTTCCATAAACTTCTCACCTTGGCGGCATCTGTGGCCACATCATCGGGGCATAGCGTGATAACTTACTAAACTCATCCATGTCTTGCCAACATGCGGTTCCCTGGCGTGGGTTGCGAAACTCACGCTTCTTCATCTGCATAGATCCGGTTGAGACATGGGCGTCTGAAAAGCCCGCTGGCCGAGCCCATGTGGCGATGTCGATAGGATAGGTGGCTGTGAAATTCTCCCACCATGCTCGCTGCAGTCCATCCGGTTGGTGTGCGGCAAAACGCACCTTCTCGACATCTGTGCATCTGTGGTGGTTAACTCCTTCCAATCGGCGTAGCCAATCATCGCAACTATTGGCTCGATGCTCTTTGGAGAACACCGCGGTTGTAACCTTAAGAAATGGGCGAGGTTATCCTTTGGCGGCGGGTTGTTGTTGGCATTGTTGTTATTGGCATTGCCACAGTTACGAACTAGCAATTGCATCAAGGCATTACTATTGTTGGATCAACTGGGTGATCTCCGGTGGGAAAACAAAATCGGGGTCTCTCCTGGAGGCATCGATGGGTTTAGATGGAAGAGATTAGAATATAAAAGATCTAAGGGAGAAACACTACCCATATGTATATGAGGCAAACACAAGCATTCATTCAATCAATCAAGCAAGGGCATACAAAGCGGTCTAGGACTATACGCAAGTGCTCACTACTACTAGTCACATGGGGAATACTATTATCATATGGTGGTCATCTAGAAATTTTGATCGGTGGAAGACTCCATGATGTCTGCTCCAGCTTCATCTTCGTAGTCATCACCACTTGAATCTGAATCAGTGTCGTCAATGATGATGTAGTTGTCTGGACGAATGGGGTCTTCTCTCGGAATTGGTCCTCCCATAAAAATTCCGATCTTCTCGACTAGGTCGTCACTCTTCTCCAATAGGGTCTTGATTTCCTCCTCGTATCCATCGTGTGTGGACTTAAGTTCTTCCTCCAGCTCGATGATTCTAGTTTTCGCCTTCTTCAGCTCGATCATGTCTACGCACATCTGGTTCTCCTGATGTCGAATGTGCTGGTTTTGCTCCTGGATAAAGGCTGTGACATATCTATCCTTCCTGGTACTGATCATCTCCCATTGTTCATCTCGGCGCCCACATATTTGATAGGTGGTATCCTCAAGTTCCTTGTTGTAGATTTCTCCAATGCGTCCCATGGTAATATGAGCTGCCATACTCTTGCCAAGGCTCCAAGTGGGTGCTTCGAAAGAAAACTCTATGGGTTTAGAATTTGGCGAGAACGTCCTTCCTGGAACTCGTACTTGAATCATCCAGCGCTCTTCTTCCGGTAGAGTGGCGTTGTACGTCCTAGTGAAGCTTGGTATTCCAATATTCAAGTACCTAGTGACTTCCTTCAAGTGGCGTCCAAAAGGGGTGTCTTCATCTGGTTGTGCAAACTTGTTCTTCATCTCCTTCATCCTAAAGAGTGGAAAAGAAGAGGAGTCAGAAATGAGAAGAGAAGTGTGACCTATGGTTTATCTTAGTGGTCATGTCCTACACTCAGCGTGTGCTCTGATACCATCTTGTAGCGACCCGACCTCAGATGGTCAAGTCTCTGTGCTCAGGTGTCATGCCTGGATCAGTAATGCTGACACCACACATCACTTCAAAGGATTTATAGCAGAGTAGCAGTCACACACTTATTACATCGATGTCTCAAGAGAGAACTTATTACAATAATATGGCTTAAGGCCATCTAATGCGATAACAGCGGAAGGCTTGGAAGATAAAGTGAGTCCATCAACTCCAACGGCATAGCTGAGCTGCACGCAACGACCTCTGAACCTTACTCCTCGTCGAAAATCGCAACATAATACGTTGCAGCCCAAAACAATCGACACATGGAATATCTTTGGCAATGTAACACAAAAGAGCAATAACAGAATAATGCTACCACTACATGCATATTTGGCTGGTGGAAAGCTCTATGGTTACATTTTTTGAAAAGCCAATTTTTCCCTACTTCAAAGGAATCAGTTTTAATTTAACTATCATGCTGGTTGAAACATCATTTGAGAAGGTAACCCCAACTCAATGATCCCAATTAAAGTAATTAACAACCCAACAAGATTAATTAAGAGTGTTGAGATACATGCGAATACTCAAGTACTAGATACTCAGAATTGTCCATAACGGGGACACGGCTAACCATGATTAGATTGTACACTCTGCGAGAGGTTTGCGACTTTTCCCATAAGACTCGATCGCCTCCGTTGATTTCTCGCACTACATGGTGTTTGAGAGCAGATGGCCGAGACACGTCTTTGAAGCATTAACTCTCTACTCCGTGAGACCATACCCAACCTACAAACCCACTACTGCTGATCCACCTCTTCAAGAGCGTCCATAACTTACTCAACTATGCTAGAGCCCATAATAGCTTGCGGCTGCACACGGAAGTTTCTAGCATGAATAGACTCAGTTCCCTTTGAGCCTGGGTGGCGGCCCATAGGAGAATGTTACGTTAACCCCGGGATTTCCAAAAATAAACAGGCAATCACTGGACACCCCAGGTGCCTCAATCCACCCAGATGTGTACTAAAGTTTCCACCTTAAGTAAACCATTAATTAACAATCTCACATCTGTCATGGATATCACTCAAACCCAATCCACGTCTACGAGCATAGCATGTCAATACAAGCATAACGTAGAAGTAACTCCCAAGGGTTTGACAATAAAACAGGGCAATAGGTTCTACCTCATCAACTACTTCCCGATACCCACATGTTAAAAACATCCTAATCATGCAATGTTTGAGGATTGAAACTAATGCATAAAATCTGGGTATGAAAAATGTATGATCAATGTGTTACTTGCCTTGCTGACGCTCCGTGAATCCTAAACACTCGTAATAACATGCTTCGCACTCCGGGAATTCTATCGCAAGCAAACAATAACATACATAAGCAACAATAAAAGATGCACAAGTAGAACTCCAAATAAAAGAGTTTGACCGGAGAGTTCAACTTAAGAACTCCGGTTGGCAAAAAGAATCAAATCAAACGAAGCGACGAAACTCAAACGGCAAAAGAAACAACTTCGTTTTACTAGTCTGGATCTAGGTCAAATTTTACAGAAGAAAATTTTGGTTTGAGTTGATTATTCGGAAAGAGGGTCTCGAGATGAAACTTCAGGCGCTTGAATCGCCTGATTCCGATAAACGAGCGAAAAGATAAACAAGTTTGAATATCGGATCAGAAATCGCGATCGGAATAATCGCGGAATAAATCCGATAAAAAGAAAAACGACGAACAGCTAAACAAACGAACGTTCGTTAGCAGAAACTAAACGATGAACACGTTCGTTAGAACGAACGGACGAATGAACGTTCGCTAAGTAAATAAACCGAAGAAATAAACCGATCTATATAAAAAAACGAACTAGGGTTTTAAAAAAAACCGAAGGGTTTTCTGAAGAAAAAACCGTGGCGGGTCGGGTACCTCAACGAGGCTCGTCCGTGGTAGGCGGCTCCGCGGAGTTGGCGGTGGGGCTCGGGGTGGCGGCGGGGCGGCGGCGCAGCGGCAGCGTCGTCTCGGCGGCGGCAGATCGGGCTCGGCCTCGGGCTCGGCGGCGGCGATCTGGCAGTGGTGGCGGGGTGGTGGTGAGGCGGCGGCATATATAGGGGCGGGCGGGCGGCTTGGGAAGGGGCGCCGGGTGGAGTCGCTCGGACTCCTCGGCGTCCGTCTGGCCTGCTGTGTGAGGAAAAGCGTGGCGGCCATGGGCCACCTGCTCAGTGAGCCTTGACCCGATCAGGCTTTTTTAAACATTCCATGAAGAAAAATTCCTAGAAAAATAAATAAAAATCTAAAAATTCCAAAACAAGTTTTCTCCGTCTAAATAAAATATTTAGAACAAGTTGAACTTTTCTTGGCCCCTAAAATGCAATTTTTAAAACATGCAACATTTTTCTAGGGCAAATAAAAATCCCAAATAAGCTCAAATAAAATCCAAAAATGATTTTAACATTTTTCCTCCGATATTTCAATTATTTTGGAGAAGTCATGTTATCTCCCCTCATTTAATATTTTAAAATGAAATATTTTTTGGAGAGAAAATAATTAAAATCAAATCCTCGTCTTCACTATTTGATAAAAATTTCAAATGTGAAAATTTGAAAATCCCTAACTCTCTCCGAAGGTCCTTGAGTTGCTTAGGATCTCGAGGATTGCAAACGAAAAGCAATAAATTATGATATGCATGGATGATCTATGTATAACATGCCAAATTGGAAATTTGGGATGTTACACAGCCTCAAGAAAAAGTAGCAACAACTTAGAGCTGAGCAAGATCTGCTAGCCGATAGATGGACTGAAGTCCTCGCGGCCGAAGAGCTTGAACTCGAACGCCCCTCCAAAAGCTACCCCAAGCGCAAGCTGCTCCCCCGATCAGAGGAGGAGGCATATATACCTGCATCACCAAAGACACAATATGGTGACCGACCACCTCGTGGCATGACGAGAGAGCCTCTAGGCCCTCCACTAGAACTGTACCCGGCATCGCTCGAAAAGTACAAAGCCACGGGAATCTTGCGGGACTTGCGAGATATATTGGAGGATAAGGCAAGACAATCAAGATCGATCTCAGATTGCGTGGGCGCCCACGATCTTGTGAGGGCGACCGTCGCGCGGATCTGACAACTCGGCGGGCGAACACGATGAACAAAGCTCGCTTGAGCTATGTCGTGATATAGCCCAATATAGAGGCACCACACACCCACTATGCTTCACAGATGAAGTAATGGATCATCAAATCCCCGAAGGGTTCAAAGCTGTGAACATTGAATCCTACGATGGCACAACAGACCCCGCGGTTTGGATCGAAGACTATCTCCTTCATATCCACATGGCCCGCGGCGATGATCTTCACGCCATGAAATACCTCCCACTCAAGCTTAAAGGACCAGCTCGGCATTGGCTTAACAGCTTGCCAACAGAATCAATTGGATGTTGGGAGGACTTGGAAGATGCATTCCTTGATAACTTCCAGGGCACGTATGTGCGACCACCAGACGCCGATGACCTAAGCCACATAATTCAACAGCCAGACGAATCGGCCAGACAATTCTGGATACGGTTCTTAACAAAGAAAAATCAAATCGTCAACTGTCCGGATGCAGAGGCCCTCGCAGCCTTCAAACATAACATCCGTGACGAGTGGCTTGCCCGGCACCTAGGACAGGAAAAGCCGAAATCCATGGCAGGCCTCACATCACTCATGACCCGCTTACGTGCGGGAGAGGACAGCTAGCTAGCCCGCATGATAACAACCTCGGCAAAAATTCGGCGGTCCGGATACCAAGGACCACAATGGCGGTCGCGTCGCAACAAGAACAAACGCCGCGTGCGGCGATAACACCGAGATCTGGCGGTCAGCGCGGATTCGAGCTCAAACCGGTCGGCGGAAAAAGCCATTCAAAAGAACTACTCGGGTCCGTCAATTTGGACCGAATACTCGACCGCTCGTGCGGATACGGCACCCCGAAAGCCAGCTAATCACACCAGCAGGGACTGTTGGGTATTCAACGAGCGAGCAAGCTAATTGTCGAAAACAATGGCAAGGCTGCATAGCGATGACGAGGAAGAGACCCGACCACCGAACAATAGAGGATGACGGGTTTCCCCCACAAGTCGCAGACGGTAAACATGATATCGCAACCCACATACCCAAGAGGGCGGAAGCTTGCACTCGAGGGGCGTATATGCGATGGAGCCGTCGCCCAAGTTCAACCCATGGTCCTCTGCCCGATCACTTTTAATCGAAGGACCACCCACGATATCCGCCACGGCGGATTCGCCCACAGTAGTTTTAGACCCAATCGTCGGCGGATTTCACCTCACGAGTCTGATGGGCGGCGGCGGCAAGCCTAAACCTGCTTTATCGGGATCTGATCGCAAGATGGGCATAGACCCTCAAGTTAAACCCACAAAGCGACCTTCAAAGGCGTCATACAGTGTAGAGGCCAATTATGCGAGCTCGGTCACACTTGAAGTGGTCTTGGATCCCGGATAACTTCCAAGTGAGAGCTAATCTTGACATAGTTCCGTTCCACAACGGCTATCATGCTCTGCTTTCGGACGGACGCGTTATAAAGTTCAGCGCGTGCCGCTTTCGCATACCTCAAGCTCAAGATGCGAGGCCCTCGAGTCATCACGGTCAGCGGAAACATGAGCGCTCCCTCGAGCGGAGGAACACAGCGGCTCTCACGGCGAATGCAGAGCAGCCTCTTAAGGCAATTCTCGAGTCCGGCCGTTAAGCGATCGGACCGGCTAAACGCGCCGGAGTAACTGCAACAAGATCACTGGCATGTCTTTGAGCGCAGCGTAGTAATGCGGCTAACCCCACCCTTGCAAAGCGCAAGGCTGGTCGCCAGCGTACATCATTACGCTCTGGAGATACCATGGGCATAGGGGAAGGGCACAACCTCAGCAGGCGAGAGTGCGCCTCAACCACACGGGGGCTCCCAAGTGTGTCATTCTATTTCCTTTTCTTTTTCTTACCCACAGGACACCGTTCACGGAGGCCTGTCCGTGATGAACTGCCGAACTCACGATCTGTGACCGGGGAAGGAGAAAGGTTCTGACAGTATCGGTGGTCTCCATTACGAGCATTAAATCTATTTTATACACCATTCCAGCCTACCCACAGAAGACATGTTTAATAGTCCCATCCCTTTCTTACCGCACTATTTGTATCGTTCTGCATTCATGGCAGTATTTCTTGAATAAACAATGCATCGTCTTTTGCTTATACTTTCGGCAATGTCCGGCTCCGACCTACAGGGCTGGTGGATGCCCTCCTCCGTTACGGAAGAGGCCGTGCAAAAGCTGAGAGAAGCCAAGTACCTAACTTACGAGATTTCGCATAGGTTGCCCGCCAATGGGCAAGTCATTCCCACTCCCGAGCCCGGCGAAAGCGTCGTATTTGTGTCCCACCTCCGTCGGGGTTTAGGCTTCCTGATGGATCCTTTTGTGAGAGGGCTTATGTTTTACTATGGGTTGGAATTACACGACCTGGCTCCGGTGTCCATCCTCCACATCTCATCATTCATTGTCGTCTGCGAGGCCTTCCTCCGCACTACCCCCCACTTCAGTTTGTGGCTCAAGACCTTCAATGTGGAGCCAAAGATGATCGAGGGGCGTCAAGCAGAGTGCGGCGGGGCGGTTGTAAGCAGGAGCGCCGATGCTCCATGGCCCGAGGGCTCTTTCCAAGAGGAGCTCGGCTTGTGGCAACAGGAGTGGTTTTATATTACGCTCCCGAGGCAGCGAGAAGCCGCCGCCCATCTTCTGCTCGGGACCTCCATGACGGCTGATGTCATGGGTCAACCAAGGGCTCAACTGGGGGCCGTCAAAGGACGTGCCCTTATTGCTGGGCCGAATTCGAGACCTCCAAGCGAGGGAGATCGATCTGGTCGTGGTGATGCAGGTCATGCTGATTAGGCGTCTTCGCCTGCAAGCGTCGTCCTCTCCGGTGTGGGAATTCAATCGGAGGGACCACGAATTCTCCAAAACTTCATGGATGCGACACCGTGGAGATGTACAAATTGTTCTTGGATCACAAGAGATGTGTCCGGAATTGACCGAGGACGCCGGCCTAAGCTGCAATCGCCCGGATACACAAGTAAGTAGCTCTGTGTCCGGACATACCGTTTGTTTGAGTTTTTACGATTTGCCTTTTAACCAATTGTCCTCTGAACAGGAGTGGATAAGCGCAAGCAAAATTGATATGGTGTCGGCCCCCTCCGGAGACCGCGCGGATCCGTCTGGTCGGGATGCTAGAGGTTGCGCCTTGAGAGGAAGGCAAAGGGAGAAACAGAGGAACTGCCGCCTCTACCAAGGAGCTTTTGAGAAAGGGGGGAGCGAGAATCCCTCCTTCCAAGGGGAGAAGAGGACCGCTTCCGAAAACCCGGAGGCTAAGGCCTTGAAGTGGGGGAAGAGATCTTCACCAGAGGGTCGTACGTCTGGGGAGGTCCCGGCCGCACTATCTCCCCTAAGGGATCAGCCCTCCAGCGAGCCGTAAGTAGAAAAAAGGGGAGTTTTGTAATAAGGGACATCCCTATTTGTGCTTCTGAGGATAACCTAAGTTTTTACCTTGTAGTTCGGATCTCCGTCCTTCTGAGATCAGCTCGTCTTCGGGGGACCTTCGTCCGGAGATGATGGAGAGCGAGACGCCTCCATCTGCCGCACCGTCAGGTGGGGTGGACGACCCTGAGGTGTCATCACGGAGGGTATCCCCAAGTCCGGCAGAGCCGAAGAGTCCGGCACCAACTGGTGTACGGCCGGGGGAGCTGAAGGATCTGCTTAAGAGGGTGTCTATCTCAGAAGATCACCGTACATTGATGAGTATGGTGATTGGAAGAATTTCATCCGCCGAAGGAGGGCTGCATGATGCCGCCAGAAGTTTGCTGGCGGGGTTTGAGGTATGTAAAAATGACATACCTTTTGACGATTTTGCACATAAAGCGCATACAGTATAGATAGTAGCCCACGAGACTCGGTATGTTGTCGAAAGTGACAGCGTGCGAGGATCATAATCTCGGTATTAATTCTCGCCTTTCCTACGGTGGCGAGATAGTCCGTGTGGCCAGGATGATGGAATTGCTGAACTAAGCGGCAACTCGGCGTTGCGGATCACGGACATCGCGCTGGTCGATAGCGACTTGCGAGTCGCGGGGTAGGTTGTTTCTCCGTGGTCACCTAGTAAGGGGCGAAGCTCCTCCTTACAACATATGTGTTTGATGCGGATGGTGCCGCTGCTGTGGAGGACCTTGACGAGCTTGCTCGAGCCAAGGAGCGAGCGGCGGGGAGTGATCGGCTGCCTCGAAGGTGGCGAAGAGCTAGAAGCGAAGGGCTGCTCACTTGCCGGCGAGGAGGAGATGGCGAAGTGGCCGTGAAGTGAAAGATGTTACCGACCGCTATGAGGTTCTCGAAAAAAACGCCGGCGGAGCAAGAAAGCTGAAGAAGGCCACCGCGAAGCCAAGTTCCGTTACGCAATGAGGGCTATAAAGGAGGAGCTGCGCCGGGCGGAGATATTGCGGTGGCAATCCTTTTACTGCTGCGCAGGAGGTTCCGCGGATCCGAGTATGCTCAGCTTGGCCAGTTGTGGGGTCGGGAGGATCCTTATATGGATTTAGCGGCGAGTCACGGCGAGATCTTGTCGTGCACTTCAAGTCAAAGGATCACAAGGCGGAAGTGCTTTTTGGTCTCAATTCCACAGTCCGGGCGTTCACTTCCGTGACCGATCGGTTGGCTGAGTGGGCTGAGCTGAATAGATTGTCGGACTTGCCATGGTGATATCGTGGCTCATGTGCGGCGGATAGGCCCAAGCGAAGAGTTATTTTGGCTTATTGCAGCAATTCCTTGGGGCGGTGCCGCATATCAAAGCGATAAGCGGTCGGCTGCATAGAGGTGCGGATGGCCCTACGCCGTGTGAAGACATCTTGGATGGAGATGGATGCCATCGATGTTGCAACCGGGGTTGGACGAGCGGTTACCCGCCGAGCACTATTTTGGGGAAGTTCTACGGGTGCTCGTGCAATAGAGTCGATGCTCAAAGAATGTCATGTTTAAATGATTTTTATGATTTGCAAGACGATGTATATAATATAAGTGCTTTTTATACTTGTGCATTCACGTATTGAAATATCTCCTGTGCGGCCGTTAATGTATACTTGTGTATAACCTAAAAGATGGCAGTCTTCGGCTTCAACCCCCACGCACATGGTGCGGGGGTGTTTGCAAAAATAGCGCATTTTCACACTTAATCCAACGTCTTGGTCCTGTGAAGGAGGTGGTAGCGTAGCAAACGAGGCAACCGGACTATAATGCTTTATCACTTTCACTTAGCCATAGGAGTTCGAGGTGGGGCTACGATATAGCCCCTAGGGGCACCACGCCTCTCCGAATTGAGGCGTATGTGCTGACCGAAAGCGGTCCTTCGTCAAAGCGGAGAATTCTAAACATTCGGTAGTCGATCAGTGGTTGACCGGTCTCTCGTTGTATCATGAAAGTCGGTTTTCGGCTTTCTCTCTTGAGGTGCTTTCGCCCGGCGAACCAGGGCACAATCATAGTAGTTCTCCGGTGCGCGTTAGGCGATGATCTGGAACGTAAGGCAGCCAAACACGAGGCGGGCAAACCCAACATTTGACCAAAGACATGATTCGGAGCTGATGCATATAAGGCCTAACTTTCGAGGCGCCGAACACTCCCTAAGGTATTCGGTCTTTATGATAACGGGCGTAACAATGCCCTAAGCCCCTAGTGTCGATGCCAAAGCCAGCCTCCTCGTTGGTTATGGTAAAAACCGTGGGATATGAATCAACAAGAGCGATGAAAAAGGTTTACGAGGTCTTAATCTGAAATGAATCCTTGTCACGGGTCCTCTTTGCTGCGTCTGCGCTGTGTCTCCGTTGTGCATGTATCTGGATGGGTGTGCGTTGTTCATCTGTAAAGAGAGAACTTAGCTTGAAAAGAAATCATGCAAAAAAATTTATTGAAAGCAAAATATGAATGAATGAATAAAGTTGAGCTTTTAGTGGCTCTTTATTGTTTGTCTGCAGCCCTTGTGAAGGGGTATGCGGCTAGGGAGCCCCTAGTTTATTTGTGCCAGACTCGTCTAGCCGTGTCCGGGTACTTAAATGACCTTTTAATGAGATGATGCCGCGTGGACCGGGCATTTTAAGTGTAAGAGACGCATAATGCGGTATTGCATTAAAGCGGGCGAAAGCTTCACGTCCCAATAGTGCTTAATGGCTACTTTTGAATGGGACGACTTGGAACATTAGCTTTTCATGACGGAAGTTGTCGGGTGATCCGAACACAACTTCTATTAGTAAAGAGCCCGTGCACTTGGCGTAAGGGCATGGCGTCACTCCTTTGAAAGAAGTGTGGCTATGGCGAATTTTAGTAGGGTCTATCCCCAACTTGCGGATTGTGTCCGGATATAGCAGGTTTAAATCGCTGCCTCCATCCATTAGGACTTGTGTAAATTGTAGCCCGTCGATTATAGGACCCAATATCAGAGCAGTCCATCCTGCATTTCGAATATACGGAATAGTCGGTGGTCGAAAGTAATTGGTTTTGACATCAATCTCGGGGTTACTGCTTGGGGTCGACCGTGCGACCGTGCTTTAGCGGGTGCCGCACTATTGTTCCGTATTATCACATGAAGTGAGTTTACTGTTTTGACTTCTTGTGGGAAAGTCTTTTGTTTCCGGCGCTCTGGCGATGGGGTTCGTCATCATCCTCGCTTGCGCGTCGAGCCCTTGTGTTCGGCGTTGAGTCGGCGGACTGTTTGAAGACCCAACAATCTCGGTGGGTGTGGTTTGCGAGCTTCCGAAGTCTTGTGGATTTGACATATCCGATCCAAAATTTTGTTTAAGTTGGATAGCTCGTCACTGTTGTCCTTAAGAGGCAGTGTTTTGGTGTTCGGCCGCGAGCTTTTGAATCCGGTGTTGACCACCGTGTTCTTTGGGCTCTTTTCTTTATTTCGGTGCTGGTCCTTTCTGCGTCGTGATTTTCCATTTCCATCTCTGATCTCGGATGTACTCGGGTCGCTGGTGCTGCGTCTTGCTAGCCAGCTGTCTTCCCCCGCGCAAAAGCGGGTCATGAGGCTTGTTAGCGCGGCCATTGTTCTCGGCTTTTCTGGCGAGGTGTCAGCGAGCCATTCGTCTCGGGCGTTATGTTTAAAAGCTGCTAAGGCTTGGCGTCCGGACGATCGACTATTTGGTTCTTTTAGTGAGGACATGTCCCGAGAATTTGCCTGTGACTCTCGGGCTGTTGGGTTATGTGACTTAGATCGTCTACATCCGGAGGCGGACATAAGTCCCTGAAAATTTGCTCTAAACGCGTCCTCGAGCTCTTCCCAACTTCCAATGGTATTTTCTGGGAGGCTTTTGAGCCAATGCCGAGCTGGCCCTTTGAGCTTGAGGGGTAGATATTTTATGGCGTGGAGATCATCTCCTCTAGCCACATGTATGTGCAGGATGTAATCCTCAGTCCAGACTCAAAGTGCATTGTTACGTCAGTATGCCTCTATGTTTCTGAGGCTTGAACCCCGCTGGAAATTCATGATCCAGCACCTCATTGGTGAAACATAGTGGGTGCGCGGCGCCCCTGTATTTGGGTGTGCCATTGTCTTTGAACACTCGGCGTGTTGTGTTGCTTCCTGGGGCCCTCTTTTTTGGCCCATAAATGGACCTGACCGGGCCATTCGTTTCACGAGATCATGTGCGGCTTGTGTGCGATGCAGCTTGTCGCTCTTGGCACTCATCATCTGTCGTCTATCCGGCGGTGACCTCTTCTTTTTGTTGTGGGGGCTCTCGGCCTCCTCGTCGAATCGAGGCGGCAGCTTGCGCTTTGGGTAGCTCTTTGTTTGGTGGCTGTTGCCATATTTGTCCGCGGTCTTGAGTACTTTGCTCCACCTCATTCTGAGTATGTCTTCCGTTGTTTTGAGCTTTCGTTTCTACTTCTTCAAGCTTCTTGTAGTGGCGACAAGCCTTTTGTGAAGGTTTTTATGCTCCGGTGGTGTGTCCGGCGTGAGATCGTCTGGACTATTGTTTTCGCCGGGGATGGGTTGATTATCGATTCATCTGTTGGGATGGTTGCTTGGTTGTATGTTAAATAGCCTTTGGTTTGCCTGCTCTATGGCTGGGTCATTATGAGTGCTGTTATTATCGAGGCGGGACTTGGGGCGGCGCTTGCGTCACCGTCTTGGTCGTTTTTCGGGGGAATTATCCTTCACCGCGTCCCTTTGTTCCTCGTTATCGCTCACTTTTGGGGTGTTCACCATATATACATGATGAGTTGAGGTGGCTTTCCAGTGCTCGGTAAGCGCTGGTTCTTGGTCGTCTCCGGCGTCGTCGTCCGTACCGTCAATGTCTTCGGAGTCGTAGTCTAGCATGTCGGTTAAATCGTCGACAGAGGCTATAAAGTGGGTGGTGGGTGGGCTTTGAATTTCTCCATCGTTCGCATCCCAACCGTCCTGACTGCAGTCCGGCCAGGGCTCTCCTGATAACGAGAGATATTTTAGCGAATTCAGGATGTTACCAAAGGGTGAGTGCTGAAAGATGTCCGCGGCGGTGAACTCCATGATCGGTGCCCAATCGGATTCGATTGGTAGGGGCCTGAGGAGGTTGAGTCCGGAGAGTCCGGCACCTCGAGTCCACGAGCTTCACGAGGACAAGGTGCATATTCGGCTCCATCGCCGTGAGATTGCAGCTCGGCGGTGTCCAGCCACATCCTCGTCTGCGCGGTCGGCTCGAACTAGGGGCGGAGCGGACTCATGTCTTGACTTCAAGGGCACCGTCGTGGCGAGCTAAATCATGCCCACCGTGATGCGGTCGGCGCTCGGCTGTGGCTCGAATCCATCGAAGATCAAGTCTCCGCGGATGTCGGCCGTGAAGTTTAGGCTTCAAATCGACCTAACGGCGGGCGTAGCTTCGATCTGCTCGGATGGCCAGCGAATTGGCCCGCATGCAAAGCCGCCCGAACACGAAGATTTGTCGGGGAGAAAAGTCTCACCTGGACTGCGTGGTTGTTGATGATTGAAGGAGCCATCAAGCCTATCGGTGGCGACACGAGGAACTCTCAATGAAAGCACCAATGTCGGTGTCATAGCCGCGGATCTCGGGTAGGGGTCCCGAACTATCGTCTAGGCGGATGGTAACAGGAGACAAGGGACACGATGTTTTTACCCAGGTTGGGCCCTCTCGATGGAGGTAAAACCCTACTCCTACTTGATTAATATTGATGATATGGGTAGTACAAGAGTGGATCTACCACGAGATCAAGGAGGCTAAACCCTAGAAGCTAGCCTATGGTATGATTGTTGTAATGGTTGTTAGTCCTCACGGACTAAAACCCTCCGGCTTATATAGACCTTTGGAGAGGGCTAGGGTTACCTGAGGCGATTACAATGGTAGGAGATCTACATATCCGTATTGCCAAGCTTGCCTTCCACGCCAAGGAAAGTCCCATCCGGACACAGGACGAAGTCTTCAATCTTGTATCTTCATAGTCTTGGAGTCCGGCCGATGATGATAGTCCGGCTATCCGGACACCCCCTAGTCCAGGACTCCCTCAGTGAGACTGTTCAAGCATTATAAGTCCGATTGCCTCGTTTGTTGTGTTGAGCGTCTCCCTAGATGGACCAAAAAATGGGAACGAGAGCGCTCAAGTTTATCCCGAACACCCCAGCACTCGTGGCATGGGGGCTGAAGCCGACGACCTGCCATCTCTCAGATTTGATAAACGGCCGCACAAAAGGTAATATTTTAAATTAACAAGTGTTGCTTAGCGCATATGAACAAAGTTTTCAGCGCACAGGATAACAAAATGCAAGTCTACTCAAATATTACATCTTTGGAGCACTCACCCGCAATCATGTAGGCACCCTTCAGGACACTCTTATAATACATCTCGGGCGTGCGATACTCCTTGCCCGTCGGTGGCGCGTCCATCACAAGCTTCTCAGCGTCCATCACGCCCGATGCACCTTTGCACGGGCAAGGGCCAGACGGGCACCTTCAATGCAGGCGGAGTGCTTGACGACTTCAACCCAGGGACACGCATCCACCAGCCGCTGCACCAGGCCGAAGTAGCTCCCAGGCATGGCCTCCTTGGCCGAACTATGAGGCCCTTCATGGCCTGTTCGGCCACCTTGTGGAGCTCGACTAGCCGCTTCAGCTGGTCGCTAAGGGGCACCGGATGTCCGGCCTCAGCATACTGAGACCAGAAGACCTTCTCCGTCGAGCTCCCCTCCTCGGCCCGGTAGAAAGCGGCAGCATCGGACACGCTGCAGGGCAGATCTGCGAACACTCCTCGAGAGCTCCAAATTCGGGTAAGTAATAGGTAATTCACATTCACATGCTTGCTTTGCATGAAAAATGCCTTACCCGCCACTATCTTCTTCAATGCCTCGATTTCCTGGAGGGCCTTGTGGGCTTCGGCCTTAGCGGCTTTGGCACTCTCAAGAGCCGATGCAAGCTCGGACTCTCGAGTCTTTCAGTCACGCTCCAAACTCTCATGTTTTTCCACAAGAGCCTGGAGCTCTTGCTGCACCTCCGCCACCCGCGCCTCCTGCTTCTCTCGCTCGGCTCGCTCCGCGGCTGCATTGTGTTCTGCCACGGACACCGCCTCCTTCAGGGTCGCCACCTCGTTCGTGGCCCCTGGAGTACCCACGTTATCCTTATTATTTCTCTTGCAACCAAATCCTTTTCTGTAAGGTACAACTTTATTACGGTGTTACGCACCTTCCTTGTCCTCGAGCTGCTTCTTGGCACGGCCGAGCTCGCTCTCGGACCGCTCGAGGCTCTGCTTCAAAGCATTGACCTCCACAGTCAGTGCGGTAGAGGTCAGCAGCGCAGCCTGCAATCCCATATTGACATATTTTTTAGACTCCTCCGTATATCTTTTTACATCCTCAGTCCGACTTTTCTTTCCGAACACTGAACCGAGCATCAGGGGCTACTGTCTATGGGTATTATATTACATATCTTAAAATTCTTACCTCAAAGCCTGTTAGAAGGCTGCTGCAGGCCTCGGTCAGCCCGCTCTTGGCGAGCTGAACCTTACGAATCACCGCACTCATGATAAAGTCGATGTTCTTCTTCGAGGAAGCGCCGTTGGCGCCTCCGGCAAGTTATCCGGCGCCTCGGTTGGACGGAGGCCGCCGGTGTCTCAATCTTGCCCTTCTTACGAAGGGGCCGCCCGCCGGACTCCGGAACCCCTGCAGGTTCCGGTGCGGAGTCCGGTGCAGAGTCCGGGAGGTTGCCCTGCGGCACCTCCGGGGCCTCCTCCTCCTGGTGGGTCCCTTCCCGGGATCCCACCTCGGCGTCGTCAGCGTCACGGGGGGTGGAGGCGGTCGGAAGAGAATCCATATCCGACGTGCCCAACGACCCTCTCGACGAAGCGGGAAGATCGTCCTTGGGCAGACTACAGGGTTGTATGCGGCATTAGAAAGGCACTATGTGACAAAAAGAAAAATTGTAAATCATCTAGGAGTCCGGATACTTACGATCTCGCCAGGGGCTTGGCCCTTGAGGGCCACTCCTCGTCGCTGTCGCCAACGTTGGCGGAACAGTCCAGGGGAAGGGTCCTTCCCTTCTTGGACCCTTCGGTCTCCCTCGTTGGGGAGGCCTTCCTCTTCTTCTCCCCCCCCCCCCCCGCTGGGGGAGAGGCCTCTTTCTTCTCCTCCTCGTCCTCGTGGGAGGAGTCTGCCTCGGAGTCATCGGACGATGAGTCCGATACCACCTGACGCCGGAACTCCTTGGGTTCCGTGGCCTTCTTCTTGGCCTTCTTCTCCGACACCACGTAAAGTGCCGGGACCAGCAACCCTGTCAAACGGGCATCCGCTGGGTCCTCTGGAAGGGGAGCCGGACAGTTAACCTGTCCGGACGTCTTCTGCCAGGCCTGTTAAAGGTATTGGGAGTTTAGATCCCGCATAGAGTCAAACTATGAAAAGCAAGTGTCCCATAAAGGATAACATAGCTTACCTCGCCAGCCGGACGCTGCGTGCTGAATCCGTGATCTTCGGTAGCGGATGCGGGAGCTTCGGCGCCCTTGAACAACACCCTCCAAGCAGCTTCGTACGTAGTGTCAAAGAGCCCACTCAAAGTCCGGTGTTGTGCCGGATCAAACTCCCACAAATTGAAGTCCCGTTGGTGGCAGGAGAGAATCCGGCGGACGAGCATGACCTAGATCACATTGACAAGCTTGAGCTTCTTGTCCACGAGTGCAGAGCAGGGGTGGAGTCGGTCGGCTCTTCGAACTACCCCATAGCAAGCCCTTCTCTTTCGGAGGTGAGCTGCATGGGGATGCAGATCTGAATTGGGGCCGCTGCCCATTTAGAGTCCTTGCTGCTCGGTGATGTAGAACCACCCGATTGCCACCCTTTGATGGATTCCACGAAGGCACCCTCGAGCCAAGTGGCGTTGGGCATTTTCCCACCATGGCGCCTCCGCACTCCGCTTGGCTGCCCTTCACAACCTTGACTTGACATTGAAGGTCTTTAGCCACAAGCCAAAGTGGGGCTGGATGCAGAGGAAGGCTTCACACCACGATAAGCGCCGAGATATTGAGGATGAAATTTGGGGCGGATCGTGGAAATCCAGGCCGTAGTAGAACATGAGCCCCGGACAAATGGGTGGAGTGGGAAGCCCAGTCCATGGAGGAAATGGGGAAGGAATACCACCCTCTCATGGGGCACAGGGGTGGGGATGAGCTGCCCTCGTCGGGCGGTGATCGCTGATGTCATTTGGGCAGATATCGGCGCTTGCGCAGCTTCTCGATGTGCCCCTCCGTAGCGGAGGAGGCCATCCACTGCCTCCGCTCGGACATGGCTGGAGAAGGTCGAGGTGAGATGTGCGGACTTAGGTGCTGGAGCTCGAGTCTTGCGGAGATGGATAAGCAAAGGAGGAAGAAGGCGTAGGTAAAAAAGGTGGATCCTTATCCCCTTATATATGGGCGGATGAAACTATGCGTCCCTACTGGCCTGGTAAAACTCGCTTATCTCCCAAGCGCCTCAATCAATGGCGCGGTTGGGTTACCCACGTCCGTATTGATGAGGATCCCGGAATAAGGGGAACACGACCTCTGCTTCGACAAGACGTGCCAAGGAAACAGCTTTGCTAAACGCGCTGAGGTGGTATAATAAAAACGATTCGAGTAAAAGCTCGGTTGTGGTGTGACGTCATGCCACGAAATACGTCAGCAGATTGAACTTGTGTAAATATTATTCTCTCTACGGTGGTACATGGAATTTATTTTACAGAGCCGGACACTATCCTGGTGTTCACAATCTTCTATGAATTATTCGGAGGAGGAACCCGCCTTGCAATGCCGAAGAAAATATGCGCGCTGGACTCGTCGTCATTGAAGCTTGGTTCGAGGACTCTTGAGGAGTCTGGACTAGGGGTGTCCGGATAGCGAACTATCATCATCGGCGGACTCCAAGACTATGAAGATACAAGATTGAAGACTTCGTCCCGTGTCCGGATGGGACTTTCCTTGGCGTGGACGGCAAGCTTGGCAATACGGATATGTAGATCTCCTACCATTGTAACCGACTCTATGTAACCCAAGCCCTCTCCGGTGTCTATATAAACCAGAGGGTTTTAGTCCGTATGACACAACAATAACAACAATCATACCATAGGCTAGCTTCTAGGGTTTAGCCTCCTTGATCTCGTGGTAGATCCACTCTTGTACTACCCATATCATCAATATCAATCAAGCGAGAGTAGGGTTTTACCTCCATCGAGAGGTCGAACACTGGGTAAAAACATCGTGTCCCTTGTCTCCTGTTACCATCCGCCTAGACGCCAGATTCGGGACCCCCTACCGAGATCCACCAGTTTGACACCGCGGGACCGATGACATTTGGTTCACATCACGGGAGCTGTCGGCCGGGAAGCGAGAGGGACTGGGTTGAAGTCTAATCCCAATGACTTCTTGTTTTCTTGGCGAAGCTTTGGCGAATTGAAGGTTGCGCTTGAAGAGACATCGTCATGACACCAGAGTAAAGAAGTGGGATCGGCGTTCTCAGGCTGAGGTCCACGGACCATGCAGGGATAGAAGCCCTGAGCAATAGCTTCAGTTCTGCTCTTGGGTTGAAGGCCTTGATAGAGAATATCACCCCAAGGTCTCTGGATAGCATTCTTCTCTGCATATTCCTTCGTCACAAACTTGTACTTGAATCATTCTTCAGCCCAATAGCGTCGAATCCATTGGATTCGAGTCTTTCGCTGATGATAATTCTCTTCGGGATCTGTCTTGTAGAGTTCTACTAGGTCATCAGGCAGATCTTTGGATGTTCCTTCTCTGCGCTGTCTGCCACCCTTCCTTGCTGATTTTTCTGCAGCCATGAACTTCAAACTGAATGTCTTCAATACGTTCAAAGGGTTCAGAGACTTACGCTTGCTGGTCAAGTAGGAACTGGCTTCAGGAGAATTGATATGATGCTGTAAGTATTCTGCAAATGAATGCAGACTATGAGAACCAAGGGATTCTCCCACGGACATGTACACAGTGACAGCATTAGAATCACGAGGGAAGGGAAGAGGTCATATGCATTCTCGGAAGATTTTGAAGATAAATCGGTTTGAAGACATTGACCTCATGATGCGAAGATATTCACTTATATAGGTGAGTTGGTTCCAGTTTGTACCAATCCGTGAATAAGTACAAGTGAGGAATCAAACTAGACAGAAATCTAAGTGAATTGACTAGGCGATATGAGATGCGACGAGATAGATCTAACATTGAATAGGCGAAACTACTTTGATGTAAGCAGGATGAATCTTGACGATCAAAAGGTGGTAAAAATAGAGTTATAATTACCGCACGAAGAACTGCTAGATGGGATGAATAGGAGACCGAGCAGTTCAGTCCACCGTACCCTAACTTGGTGATGGAGGACACCTACGGCGACGGCGGAGAGGACGATGTCCGCGACCGGCGTGAGGACGGCGTTGAAGAAGTCGCGGCAGCTAAGCGCTTCGTCGCCAGCGTCGTCGAGAGCTAGCGGTGGCGCTAGGGTTTTGACGGAGGTGGAGAGGTGGAAGAAGGATTTCTTTACCACAGGGGACAAGTATTTATAAGTAGGTGGCGGCACAGTATAATTCTGTTGGTGCCTGGTGGTTCACATCGAGGGGCACGTGGCAAGCATGCAACATACTCGAGTTGTCCCACGTTCCCACGCCCGCCAGCATGTCGGAGAGTTGTTCGGCTTCTCGGATTTCAACAATAAAGATAAGTCATTTAAAACAGATTTAATGTTTGTCTCTTTGCCTTCTGGCGACTAGGGCCAGAGAAGACTTTCGGCAGTTTCAATAGAATGCATATGATTTGGACAGATAGAGTTTGAGATAGAAAGCATAGAGAGGTTAGGGTCCGATCACATTCACTTAGTTCAAAAGATCCAATCTTGAAGACATAGCTATAAGTGAATGCTGTAGAGGACAGAACACTAGTATATATATATTAGAAAGCAATCAAATCATCATAGTGTAGAAAATCATGAAGATAAATTGAAACTAAAGACAAACTAAATGCGAAGTCATTGCAATATAACGCCATGAGTGAAACACTTATAACACCACCGTATAGGAAGTATTAGACCCAGACACGGTGCACAATTATCGTGGAGCTCCCAAGTCAAATTCCATGTTAATGTATTCACACTCAGAGTGTAAGTCTTCATTGATTGAAGATATACATTACTTTGTGTGTTGCACATCTAAGTCATCAACATGCATAAGTGTTAGGATGTGTGCCCGATCACAGGACATTAGAGGATTCCAAGATATTTAGCTCACACCGTAACTTGCAAAACCTTTTCTCATCCAAGGGCTTTGTGAAGATATCGCGATTGCTCTTGGTGTTGGCGTGAATGATATCGATATCTTTCTTCATGACATGATCTACGAGAAAGTGATGGCGAATTTCAATGTGCTTTGTCTTGAGTGTTGGACTGGATTGTTGGCTATCTTGATGGCACTTTCGTTGTCGAGAAGAGAGGTACTCGTTTCAGGTTGATGCCATAGTCCTTGAGAGTTTGCTTCATCCATAGAAGTTGAGAACAACAGATCCAAAGACAATGTATTCAGATTCAGCGGTTGAGAGTGATACAGTTACGCTTCTTTGAAGACCAACGGACAAGTGATCGACCAAGAAAATGACATGTGCTGATGTAGACTTGAGATCCACCTTGTCACCAGCATAATCAGCATCCGAGAATCAACCAAATCAAATTTTGAGCCCTTGGGATACCATAATCCGAGTGTTGGGGTGTAAGCCAAATATCGAAGAATTAAACTTCACAGCTAAGTGATGCGATTCCTTTAGTGTCGCTTGGAATCGAGCACACATGCAAACACTAAGCATAATATCTGCCCTAGATGCACATAGATAAAGTAAAGAACCAATCATGGAGCGATATACCTTTTGATCGAACTCTTTACCATTGTCGTCGGGACCAAGATGGTGTTTGGCTGGCATTGGCGTCGTGTAGCCTTTGCAGTCTTCCATTCCAAACTTCTTCAGACAATCTTTGAGGTATTTTTCTTGAGATATGAAGATGCCATTTCTTTCTTGATTTAATTTGAAGACCAAGGAAGAACTTCAGCTCACCCATCATGGACATTTGATATTGCTCTTGCATCATGTACCTAAACTCATCAGTATATTTCTGGTTGGTGCAACCGAAGATTATGTCATCCACATATATTTGGCACACAAACAGTTCACCATCATATATCTTCGTGAAGAGTGTGGGATCGAGGGATCCAGGTTTGAAGCCTTTGCTCTTCAGGAAGTCTTTGATCATATCATACCATGCACGAGGAGCTTGTTTGAGGCCATACAGTGCTTTGTTTAGCTTGTACACCATATCAGGATGTTTTGGATCTTCAAAGCCAGGTTGTTGAGCGACATATACTTCTTCTTCAATCTTGCCATTTAGAAATGCACTCTTCACATCCATTTGATATAGCAAGATGTTGTGATGATTAGCGTAGGCTAGCAGTATGCGAATAGCTTCAAGCCTAGCAACAGGAGCAAATGTTTCATTGAAGTCAATTCCTTCAACTTGAGTATATCCTTGAGCCCCAAGACGTGCTTTGTTTCTGACGACTTGACCATGCTCATCTTGCTTGTTTCGATATATCCATTATGTTCCAATAATGTTATGCTTGCGAGGTCGAATTAAACTTGACAAGTTTCAAACATTATTCAGCTTGAACTGTTGAAGTTCTTCTTGCATGGCTTGAATCCATTCAGGTTCCATAAAAGCTTCAGCAACTTTCTTAGGTTCTGATATTGACACAAATGAAAAGTGCCCACAGAAGTTTGCTAGCTGTGTTGCTCTTGATCGAGTGAGTGGACCAGGCGCATTGATGCTATCAATTATCTTCTCTATTTGAACTTCATTTGCAACACGAGGATGAACAGGACGAAGACTTTGCTCTTGCTGATCATTGTCATCATTGGGAGGATTGTCTTTGGTCTGAGCATTGTCTTCATGTTGATTTGGTGCTGAGATGATAAGTTCCTCTTCAGGTTGTGCTTCAGAGGGCATGATTTCACCAGTTCCCATCAACTTGATAGATTCGCTTGGAGGAGCTTCATCTAGTGTACTTGGCAGTATCTCTCTTTGTGAACCATTGGTTTCATCAAATTTCACATCCACAGTTTCGACAATTTTGTAGAGATAGAGGTTGAAGACTCTGTAGGAGTGTGAATCCTTTCCATAGCCAAGCATGAAGCCTTCGTGAGCGTTAGGTGCAAATTTTGACTTGTGATGGGGATCCTTCATCCAGCATCTAGCTCCAAATACTCTGAAGTAACTGACGTTTGGCTTCTTGCCAGTAAGGAGCTCATAGGATGTTTTGTTCAGAAGCTTATGGATGTACACACGGTTGATGATGTGACAGTTTGTATCAATAGCTTCGAGGCGAACTTTCTTGGTGTCTTGTATTCATCTAGCATTGTTCGAGCCATCTCAATGAGGGTTCTGTTTTTGCGCTCAACGATGCCATTTTGCTGAGGTGTGTATGGAGCAGGGAACTCATGAGTGATTCCCATTGTATCCAGATACAGATCAAGTCCGGTGTTCTTGAATTCAGTGCCATTGTCACTTCTGATATGCTTGATCTTCATGCCATAATTTTTCATTGCTCGATTGGTGAAGCGCCTGAAGACATCTTGCACTTCAGTTTTGTAAAGAATTATATGAACCCATGTGTATCTTGAGTAGTCATCAACAATGACGAAGCCATAGAGACAGGCAGTTATTGTGAGAGTGGAGTAGTGAGTAGGTCCAAATAAGTCCATGTGTAACAGCTCGAAGGGTTGAGATGTTGTCATGATTGTCTTTGAGGGGTGCTTTGCCCTTGTCATCTTTCCAGCTTCACAGGCACCACACAGATGATCCTTCTTGAACTTGACATCCTCGATGCCAATGACATGCTTCTTCTTGACGAGTGAGTGTAAGTTCCTCATGCCAGCATGTCCTAGCCTTTGATGCCAGAGCCAGCATTCTGAAGCTTTTGTGAGAAGACATACATCAAGTTGTGGACCTGCTAAGAAATCTACCATGTATAGATCATCTTTTCGATACCCTTCAAAGACTAGAGACTTGTCAGATTCCATTAGTACAAGGCAACGATATTTTCCGAATATCACAATTATGTTCAAGTCACAAAGCATTGAGACAGACATTAAGTTGAAACCAAGGGATTCAACAAGCATCACTTTATCCATGTGTTGATCCTTTGAGATTGCAACTCTACCTAGACCCAATGCCTTGATTTTACCAGTGTCAGCAAATGTGATGTGACTCTTGTCGGATGGACGAAAGGTTGAGTCCATGAGAAGACTTCGATCACCAGTCATATGATTTGTGCATCCACTGTCCGTAATCCATTCTGAAGCTTTTGGTGATGTACCCTTGGCACCACATGCCATGAAGCAGTAGGTGGGAGTAGGATCGTCTTCGACATCAGCTTCAGCGTTGGTGTGGAAGTCATTATCTTCAGTGTTGAAGATGGACTTGGCAACATAGGCTATGGCTAGAGCCAGACTTGCAACGCCAGGGTCGGACTCCTCTCCAGACTCCACCTCCGCCTCCTCAGAAGCAGACTCCTCCTCTGAATCCATTTCCTTGCCAACAAAAGCACGAGCCTTGCCAGATGAGCTCTTCTTGTATGATGAAGACTTGGAAGAAGACTTAGAAGAAGACTTAGAGGATATCTTCTTCTTCTTGTCATCAGAATCATATTCCCAGCTCTTCTTCTTCTTCTTCTCATTGTCCCACTATGGACAATCAGATATGTAGTGACCAGGTTTCTTGCACTTGTGGCAGGTTCTCTTCTTGTGATCATGGGTGGTAGCTTCATCATTCCTTGAGCTGGATCGTGAAGACTTTCTGAAGCCTTTCTTCTTAGTGAATTTTTGGAACTTCTTCACAAGCATAGCAAGTTCCGTTCCAATGTCTTGGGATCTTGAGCTGCGATCAGATTCTTCTTCAGATGAGGAAACAACTTTTGCCTTCAAAGCGCGAGTTCGGCCATAGTTTGGGCCATAGATATCTCTTTTCTCAGATAGCTTGAACTCATGTGTGTTGAGCCTCTCAAGTATATCAGACGGATCAAGTGTCTTGGAGTCAGGACGTTCTTGTATCATGAGGGCAAGGGTGTCAAAGGAGCTGTCAAGTGATCTCAGCAATGTCTTGACGATTTCGTGCTTGGTAATTTCAGTTGCACCAAGAGGTTGAAGTTCATTTGTGATGTCAGTGAGGTGATCGAACGTGAGCTGGACATTTTCATTGTCGTTTCTGTTGAAGCGGTTGAAGAGGTTGCGAAGAACACTGATTCTTTGATCTCTCTGGGTTGAGATGCCTTCGTTGACCTTGGATAGCCAGTCCCAGACTAGCTTCGATGTTTCCAGAGCACTCACACGGCCATACTGTCCTCTGGTCAGATGACCACAGATGATGTTCTTTGTAGTAGAATCCAGTTGAATGAACTTCTTGACATCAGTAGGGGTGACACCTTCACCAGTTTTGGGAACGCCGTTCTTGACGACATACCAGAGGTCGACATCAATGGCTTCAAGATTCATACGCATCTTATTCTTCCAGTAGGGATATTCAGTTCCATCAAAAACCGGGCAAGCAGCGGAGACTTTGATTATCCCTGCAGTCGACATAGCTAAACTCCAAGTGGTTAAACCGAATCACACAGAACAAGGGAGTACCTTGCTCTGATACCAATTGAAAGTGCTAGTATCAACTAGAGGGGGGGTGAATAGGCGATTTTTATGAAAGTCTTCAATACTTAGAAGTTTCGGAGACGAACCACAGAAATGACCTAGTTGATATGCAGCGGAAGATAAACTACCATAAGCAAGCCATAGTCAAGTATGCAATGATGTGAAAGTACATGACTAATAGCAGCTAAGTAGTAAGGATCAGGATGGAAGATAGTATGAAGCCAATCAACAGTAGTAGTCAAGCAATGAAGTCAAACAGATACACAGATAGGCAATGACTTCACGAAGACAAACTTAAGTAAAGGATGGAAAGGATAGAACCAGTTGCTTGTTGAAGACACAGATTTGTTGGACCAGTTCGATTCTTTGTGACAACTGTGCGTCCGATTAGGGAGGCTGAGATTTAACTCGAAGACCGTGTCTTCACCTTATTCCCTTGAGCTAAGGACACCCACCTCGCCCAATCACTCTGTAAGTCTTCAAGGTAGACTTCCAAACCTTCACAGACTTCTTCACCGGCAATCCACAATGACTCTTGGATGCTCGAGCGCGATGCCTAACCGGCCGGAGGATTCACAGTCCTCAAGTGTAATAAGTCTTGGTCACATAGACGTAAAGACTTGATGATGCCTAACACTCTTTGGCTCGGGTGTTTGGGCTTTGTCCTGCAAGGATTTCTCTCTCTCAAATGCTTGAGGTGGGTTGCTCTCAAACGACAAAAGCCGTGCACAAACTCTGAGCAGCCACCGATTTATGGTGTAGGGGGTGGGCTATTTATAGCCACAAGGCAACCTGACCTGATTAGTCCAAAATGACCCTGGGTCACTAAGGAACTGACACGTGTTCCAACAGTCAGATTTCAAACACACACGGCAACTTTACTTGGGATACAAGCAAAGCTAACTCATCCAGCTCTGGATAAGATTTGCTCTCATTGTCTTCGCTCGAAGACATAGGATTTGGGTTGAGCATCACTTCAGTCACTCTGACTTAGTTCACTTGGACCCCACTTAACAGTACGGTGGTTCCTATGACTCAACAAAGAAGAAAAGGAAACAACAAAACCACACAGTCTTCGCGCTCCATAGTCTTCACGTAATGTCTTCTCATGTCATAGTCTTCAATATGAATATCTTCTCATACCACCATTGTCTTCAATGTCTTCATACATTTTTAGGGGTCATCTCCGGTAGGTAAACCGAATCAATGAGGGACACTACCTGCGTTATCCTGCAATTCTCACAAACGCATTAGTCCCTCAACCAACTTTGTCGTCAATACTCCAAAACCAACTAGGGGTGGCACTAGATGCACTTACAGACCCATTTCATTAGCCATTCTCCCTCTGCAATTTTTCTTATTTTTTGTCCAGAGAGGACCACCGTGAAGGAAGTGCCATTTTGGTATATCCAAATGGTATGAAATTTTTGCAGTATGTTCATATGCCCAAATGACTCCTCTCCACCAAATTTCAACTCAATCCAGTGATCTATGTGAGTGCCACTTCATGATCTAGTTTCTGGACCAGATTTGGCTGTTGCAAAGCAACGATATTAAATATTGCTCCTAATCCCCTAAAACTTCATAGGATTATTGTCCTTCCTACCCTAAACCTCTAAGACATCTTGTTTCATCACTTAGCCATCCCTGTTCACCTCTGTTTCTAGTCCAAGTTTGCTACAACAAAGTTGAGAGGACCCTTCGCATCTAACCACACTGTCTTTCATCGAGCCATCACCTCAGAGATAACCTATCTTGGATGGACTACATGGGAGACAACCTATGGCATGACAGAGCGCACAAAGTGTGCCTGTTCACGTGGTGACCATGTAGTCTAGCATGCCAGACGCGCGCTCTGTGTTGTTTGGACGTGCTCTGGGTGTCCTTTTGCTCCGCCCCTCCCCTGCTCATCATCCTCGTGCGCCTCATCATGTCTCAAAGCTCTGTGACATCCATGCCGATGCCCTGGACCCCTCTCCCCCTCGTTTTTCCTCACGGGCTCGCCAAGGCGACCTTGCCCGCAGCATTGTGGCCAACCGGACTTCGCCCCTCCCGCATCTGCTACTCTGCTCGTCCGGTGCTCCTCTGCCTCTCCCATCACCTCCACGCCCTCCCGTGAACCCTATCATTGCTAGAGTTCCGGCCTGATTCTCACGGCGGCATCCGGTCACGGGCGCCATGCCCCAGCTAGTTAACTCGTGCCCGAGCCCTCCCGAGCTCACCACCACCCTCACCATCCTTCACTAGACCTCCCCGGCCAGGAAACCAAGATCAAGAATCTCACCTACCCCCCCCCATGGCCGAGCCATCCCCCGCCGGTCGCCGCCTAAATTTGGCCACCCCGAGCCCCCTCCCTCCAGTCCACTACCTCCATGAGAGACGCCGACGTCCGGCGAGCTTCCCCAGCCCCTCTGCTCATCTCCGTAACGCCTTCACAACCGACGCCACCGGCGGCCGATGACCTCCTCCGTCGGCGTCGAAACTGCTACCATCTCGTCTTTCTCCGGCAGCCGTAGTCTACACCAGCAGACACGCCTCTCTGCACTGAGCTTGCCCATAGGCGGAGCGCCGCGGGGGGATAGTAGGAGCTACCGGTGGTAGATCTCGGGGCCGGCCGGTCCTCTATCTCGCGCGCGTGAGCAAGAAGAACAAGGCGAAGGCCAGGCGGGCCCCACCTCCCGCGAGACCTACACATCAACCGCACAAGGCGTTGACCCTACCAGCTAACGTGGATAGGTGAAACACATTTGGCGAAATACGTTTTCCTCTGGTGAAAGTGTACTCCTCTATTTTTTAGTCAGAAATGCGCTTTCACTTCACTAAAACCGCATTTTCTCCAATGCACCTTCTATTTCTTAGCCGCCGGCCGAATCTTCCAGTTTGAGAACATTCATCCGTTAGCAGCAGAAAAAGAATAGTTTTTATTTGATTTCTGCCTAACGAACGAACGATCGTATCTTTTCAACCGTGACTCCTTTTTAGGTGATTCAAAAGCCCATGTTCTCTATTCATCAAGCCCCTTCTGCTGGTACCATTTTCATTATGTTGTCACATACAGAAAATGACCATTTTGCCCTTGCCCCTATTTAGCCCCATCCGAGAGAGAAGAGTTTCCGGTGAATCTTTATGGGACTTCATCGCACTTATTCCCGATGACTTCTTCATCCTCAGGCAAGCCATGACGACCACTTGTATGATAGCCTTGCAATAGTCTTGGTTTTCCACTTGAATATTTAAATAAGCCATGCATGTTAATATTTACGTGAATGCTTTATATGCTTATGGATCCATGCTTGTTACTATGTCGTGATAATTTTGCACCAGTTAGTTAAATGATTCCGTGCTACTGTTATTATCAGGTTAAATTCTAGTGAGTCTTTTCAGATGCTAGTGGTCGGGCTATGCTCATATGTAGTGTTATGATTGGTTATACTTGTGATATTCGTTATCCTCGCTAGGCCACTTGCATGTGGTAGGATGAATAATTTATTATTGCTGATATGATTAACGATTATGCTTCCCATTCATGCTCATGTTGATATCATGCCCAATGCATTATTATTTCATCGTGTTATTGTGACTCAGCTCATTACATTCAAGTTAAACCAGACTTTAATACAACTTGAACACCTGTTGGCTGAGTCATAATGCCATCAAATCGAGCTGACGTGCAGCCACATTTGCATGCATGGTAAGGCCTTAATGCGGTCTATTGTCATGCCTTTTGCCGATGCCTCCAACTAGGGAAGGTTATGTGCACGCGCTACCCTGATTAGGTAGGCGGCCATAAGCCTTGTGACCCCAGTTTGGTAATGTGCACATGTCCTTGTTTGGGACCGTTATTGTTTTGCCACGATGGTGGTCGCTTGATGTCCAGAGTGCCATCCCGGCCCGCCCATGACTTAGCCCCAAGGGGAGTTTGTCGGAGTGGTTGGGAGAGTGTCATGCAATAGATTGGTTTCGTCACAAAATCATTGATCCACCGAAATGGGAGCACGAGGCGTTGAATTTTGTGGTGTGGGTACAATGTACTAACCTCTACAGAGTGTACAATCTATCGATAGCCACACCCGCGGATATGGGCCCAGTTCGTAGTAGGCCACACTATGGGACAACAGTAATAATAGCTTGAATAATAAACAACCCTGGCTCGATGAGGAAAGAAGTTGGTTGATCTTTATGTGGTCGCGAGAGGATCACGGTGGTATTGTGGATACCGAGGTTGGTTGATATTTATGGTGTCATGTGATGATACCGGGTAAAGATAAAGCTCCTTGTGGTCATGTGGTCACTACGGTATTGTTAATACCAAGCTTGGTCCATCCTGAGTTGATCGTGTGATGCCCATGTGGTAAGTTGATGCATGTGGGGGTTATGCAGTAACTTCCAAACAGAGTAAGTTGAAGCATGATAAGTTGAAACTTGTCGCATGCTAGTATCATCATGTTCATAAGTTCATGTCGTGCTCATAATGTTCTAGTGGTATCTTTGTTCATCATTGATAATTAACCTATAAATGCCATGATGTTGTTTGTCTTGATTGATTTTGGGTGCTGTGAGCTTGCGAGTATATTCAAAGTACTCACCTCGCGTGTCATACTAGTTTGCAGGTCATGCTGTGTTTGCTTGCTTGACGAGGATTTCAAGTTTGCGAGCTAGGATACGTGTTCCAGGTAGAGTCCCTGCGGAGTGGAGTCCATCGCTGTCGTCGTTGTTTCGCTTCTAGAAGTTATTCTGCTGCTAGCATAGAGCAACCTGAGCAGGCGTAGTGTCGCCGTGCCGATGTAATTTGTTGTGATACCGGAACCCTTGTATACGTATCATTTGTAATAAAGAGCTGATTTGTTCTATGCCAAGCAGTGCCGTATTTCCAGAAGACTTAATCTCTGGGCTGGAATATGGGGTGTTCTGGTTCCTCTGAGCCGGTGTGCCATAGGCAAGTCCATATGCAAGTTCTAGTTCTTATTTGGCAAATTTAAAACCCAGGTTGGCCCTGTTAGAAGAGTTTTATTCGAAGCAAACTATCAAGGGGGGGCCCATAAACCCAAACCATGTTAGGAACACTAATAAGGAACGTAACACCGGTATGAAATAATCTAGGGCAGATGAGTAGAACAAAACACCAGGCAAAAGGCCGAGCCTTCCACCCACAACCAAGTATATAGATGCATTAATAATAAAAGATATTGTGATATCACAAGATATCCATGTCCCAACATGAAACAACCTGCAACTAGCAATGCTATAAGAGGGGCTGAGCAAAGTGGTAACATAGTCAAACAACAGTTTTATAGGATGGTGGGGGTTAGAGGCTTATCATGGCAAATTGGGAGGCTGGCAAACATGTGGTAGGTAGCGAGACATAGTGATGCAATGAACAACTAGCAAGCAAAGATAGTAGTGATATCCAAGGTATTGATGATCTTGCCTGAAATCCCGCTTGGAAGAACATCGTATCCATGAAGTAGTCGAATGAATCCTCACACTCGCAACGTAACCGGACTATCGAGAAGAAGCACAACCGAAAAGAAGCAAACAACACGGCAAACAAACATATCATAATTATGGCATGATGCACAATCAAGTACAATGCATGTCCGGTTTAATGAGGTATGGCGTGACAAAGATGCATAATTCAAATACTACACATTAAGTGAAGATGAAACTCCACATTCAATTATTTAGTTCACTCCCGTTTATGCTACTCAACAATGTTAAATGTTGTTAGACATGGCAAGAGGTGAAGCATAGACATGGCTAGAGGTGAAGCGTAATTGAACTACCCATCTAGGCAACGTTAAATAAGGACGGAAACAACAAATAACAATTCTAGAATCCCCATATAAGTCATTTTTGAATTTGCTACTATTCTATCTAAAACATAACTATATTGTTCTTAAACATGGAAACTAAGTGCACCATGTTAATCAACATGTTTTTATACTCCATTTACAACAAAGTTCATTTAAATCGGAGCTACGATTATATAGTTAGGAATTCAATCAGAGAATTAATAGGTACTTTGTTGTATCCATTTGCTACTATTCTATCCAAAAAGAATTAATAGGTACATAAGTATCTATTCAATCAGAGATACATGGTGTGGTGGCGATACGTCGAGGTTTGGACGGTGGCCGAGGGCCCCAACTCCAGAGCGCGTAAGCTGGCATGCCCGCCGCATGGTCACCGCATGACCATGGCGTTGCCATGCATTTTGGGCGTCCTAGGCATGTCTGGTGGGTTTTGCACTCCCTCGGTATGGGTTAGGAAGAAGAAGGCACTAGAAGAATCTCATGAGGAGACTGAACTAAGCTCAAACATGAATTAGCAGCCAAGTGTTTGACTAGTGGTGGGGAAAATGCACATCGCCAATGGGCCTGAGTTTTGGCCAAGGATGATCATATACTATGGAGACTGTCTTGGCAATTTTGCAGCTCAAATGGAGGAGCCTAGGTGTCACTTGGTTTGCAAAGTACCACACTGGACATAAATATGATTGTTGAAGTAGGTCACAAATGAATGAATGGATTGAGCTGAAATTTAGAGGAGGATGATAATTTGGGCAAAAGAAGGCACTGTAAAAAATTCATACCATTTGAATAAATAAAAATGGTACATCCTTCACAGTGCTCGCCACTGAACAGAAAAATGTGAAAAATATTGAGGGAAATTGGCTAAATTAAATGAGCTAAAATTAGGTGCTGTGAGATTCTATGGGCAGGGTCATGTCTTGGTAAACTTTCAGCAATTATAAAGCAATATAACATATAGTTGTGATGCGGAGCATCCTATGGACATCACCATGTCAAGAGTTAATTTGGCAAGTAACACGTGCAACATCTACTTCATACATACAAAGGTGAATCATCTCCTTTACACATGTCCACTTGAACCTTTCGAGGATGGTACTACTTGACCCCTCTCTCGTGTGCATACATAAGTGTCAGCAGATCTACACATTCATCGAGGAGAGGTCCAAGAAGAAGAGAATATCTACACCATCCAAGAGGGAAGCCTGGAAGCAGAGAAGGAAGCGCGAAGAAGAAGGCAATAGCTCCCAGGTGACCCCGTGCGAACGGGCCCCTCCGACCCCGTGCCCACAGGCCTCCCAGGAGTAAATTGCAAAAAACCACCACAATTGGGGACCTTAATTCAAAAAACCACCACCATTCGTTTTTTTTTTCAAAAACCCGCCAGCATTATGGTGACAGTTTTCAAAGAACACTGATCAATCGATTATACCTGATTAAGTGAAAACCTGACGTCCAGGCCCCATTTTCAGGTGCCACGTGGCCCAGGTTTGAGACGACGACCGTCACGGAAATGCTAACAGCGTTAACGTGTTCGGGTTGACCAATCAAAATCCCGTGGCCGCACGCTAGTCACTATTCCATCATCGTCACCCACTCCCCGCAGCGCCGCTGCCCGTCCATCGTCGCCGCCTCCCTTCTGCTATGGCGCGCCGCCACCACCTGCTCCTGACCGTCCGCCCTTCCATGGAGGTGCCTTGCTGAATGGCCCCATAGATGCCGATGCCGTCGCTGGAGTGCCCTTTCGGGCGCGAGCTCCGGCTCCTCCGTAGCCTCTCTTCGCCGCGGCCGGCCCGCCTCTCGCGGGAAGCCAACGACCCCGGTCAGCCCTGCTACGACCGCGGGTCGCCTGGCCTTGCCTCACTGCTGGTCATAGGGAGCGTCCTCGGCCTACGAAAGACGTCGCGGTGGAGCCGCACCTCGGCAGGGCCCGCTCGGCTACGGCATGCTGCGGTGTGCGACTGCTTCAATGAGGTCGGGACCTTCGTGCACCAGAAGGTGGTTGGCACAGTGGCGCAGGTGGCATGGATACCGAATGGCAGATGGCGAAAGTGAAGATGGTGAGCTCGCGGGGGTGGCTTTGGCCTAAAATTGACGTGGTGTTAGCTCGAGGGGACTGAGATGATGTCAGAGACAGGAATATTTTGAAGCGGAGCTCACTATGGCGGCCCAATTGAGCTCATCTGTGAGGCAGGAGCTCACGGCCGGAGCCGGAGAAGTTGAGCTCGAGATGGGGAAATGGCCTTGGGGGAGAAGGGCAGGGGCGGTGCTCAAGGGCGTGGTCACACTGGTGGCAGGGGCGGACCATGCCCAAAGGGGCGTTGGCCGCGAGATGAGCAACGCTGCCGGCAGCAAGCTCTCCGACGAGCTCCCAAGCTGCTCGACAAAATGCCAGAGAAGAGATAGAGAGAGAGGGGAGATGCTGACGAGTGGGCCTATATCAACTTAACAGTCCATGTGACGCTGTTGACTTTTCTTGCCACGTCATCACTTACATATGGGACCCAGTTGTCAGGTTTCGCATCAAATACCTCTAATCCATTCATCAGTGTTTTTTGAAAACTGTCACCCCAATGTTGGTGGTTTTTTGAAAAAAAAATCGAATGGTGGCGATTTTTTGAATTAGGGTCCCCAATTGTGGTGGTTTTTTGCAATTTACTCACCTCCCAAGCTGGTGGTCCTAAAGACCTCGTGCGCACGGGTGTGTACCATGCCCACGGGACCCCCGTGTCCATGGGCCTCATGGACCCCGTGCGCACGGGCTAAGTCGCCAGGTCTCTAGATACCCCGTGCGCACGGGCTCCACTTACCCCGTGTGCATGGGGCCTCCTGAATGTTGCTGCGGGCTTTACCCATGTTATGTCCATTTTGCCCCTGCTTACCCCTTCATCCCCTAGGACTATATATACTCCTTAATCTCCTTCATTTAGACTTAGCTAAGAATAGATCAAAACATTGGAGCTTAGCTCATGTACCTCCCCTTGTGGGATTCCTCCTCTTGAGAGAGAGACACTAGATTGGATTTCAAGGCCTCCTTTGGAGAAGATCCCTAGGAATTGAAGACCCCCTTGAGGGAAGGATCTACCTAGATCACCAAGACCTCATCTCCTTTGGATTTGAGTTGAACTCTACCTTGTATCTTTCCTTTTGTTGTTCATCTACCTTGTGGATCTGGTGTTTGTGAGTCTAGTGGATGTGTGATTGGACTTGTTCTTGAGTGTTCCTATTGTGTTTTTCCCTTTTGTGTTCTTCTTGTTCTTGAGGATTTCCCCTCCAATTCGTGAAAGATCCATCTTAGGGTTCCACCCTATAACAAGTGGCTTCACAAACTAAAAATATTACCGGAAACAAAGATTGGATGGTGAGCTCACATGGATGTTTGTTGGGGCTCAAATTTTATGTGTAGCTATGATTTGGGCATATAGAAGATCTTGCAAACATTCAACTTGATATGCCTAGCTAGTACTTCCTTCACAGCGGTTCTAGCTGAACAAAAACTTTGGAAAGTTGCTGAGGAAGATTTACTAGGCAAATGGAGGTGAAGTTTATCATGAGGCAATGATTTGGGTAGTAAAGGTTGCCCAATTTTTTGGCAATTTTGGGAACGAAAGAAATATAGGCTGCTTCACAACCTAGGGCAAAAAATTGACACATGGACATGACACATAGGAAAAACTGATGAGGTGGCGCCTAGTCATAGTAATGCACCACAATTTACAAGGCTATGACCATCTACATTGGTCGTGATCAGCTAGAAATAAGACAGCGGACCAGTGATGTCTGCTTTACGACCATTTCGTACAAGGAAATTATGACCTTTCTGACCAAAATGGTCGTTATGGTTTAGGGTTTGGAGCCCCCCGAATAACTTACGACCAGTTGGTCTCAAATGGTCATAGATTTACGGCCATTTCTTCCAGGGTCACTAACAAAAGGTCACAAGTTGACATATTTCTTGTAGTGCTGGATCGTTGGTCTCGGGCTGTTACAACTCTCCCCCACTTACAAGAGATCTCGCCCCAAGATCTAGGAATGAGAAGAGGAAGAAGTAAGACTAGGTTGCTTCTTGGACAAATGAGTGAAACCAAAGAACCTTATATGTTGAACAACTTGAAAGGAAGGGCATAATGAAGCCGAACGAAGTTGAAAACACTCCGGTAGAAAAGAGAAACAAGGATCACATCAGAAACTTAGATGGTTCAAACTCATGAATGAAGAGCTCAGTAGACAATAAGGAATTTGAATCAACTCCTTTTTACATGAGCTAGACAATGGACAAGAAAGAGAGAATTTGGACAACACTCCGGTTGAAAGAGGAAAGAGTTAGCATGAATTTGACAAGATGGGACGATACTTGATGAGAGCAACAACACAATGCCCCCAAACGAATGGAAAGCATAGAATGAAAAGAATCGATAAAAGAACAACAACTTCTACCACAATGTAATTTGAAAGCATACTTACACAGAAGGATTGAACGGAGTTGTTAAAAATCAACAAAGAAAATAATAAGCTTATTGTGGGCTTACAGAAAACATCTCAAAATTTGAGGTTAAATCCTGCCACTAACGGAAGCAATTGATTGCTTGAGAGCAACTGAGATATGCCAAACTTCTTCCATGGAGATGATAAAGAACAAGCTTGAATCATGAATAATCACCACAAATAGCAACAATCCTTTCAAAAGCCTTTAAGGTGAAATATAACCCCAGATAACTCCAAGGTAGAAATTGTTGGCTTGAAAGAACTCATGAACAGAGAGGAAATGATGGTTTCAAAATTTCTCATTCCTGACAACTTGTGAAACATGAAACACGAAGGGAAATTGTCAAGAATAACGTAACACCACCTCAAAAGATAGTGAGAAGGGATTCCACTTCGGAATGCAGGAAGAAGAACACTTGAGTTCCTCCAACAAGAATCTTGACGAACACTTCAAGAACGAATTAAATCCTTAACAAACCTCCATGTTGAGCCTCCATGAAAAACTTTGGTAATGTAAGGATTATAATTGAAGGGTTAAAGAATAAGATTGAATCCTTGCAATGATTTAGACGGAGCTTCGTGATGAGATAATTGATATAGCTTGGAACTCCAAAAAAAAAGAAAGATGGAGCACTTTGAACCGAGAATTTATTCAACATGAACAACCTCTAAAGGAAGGGATTAATCACTTGGCCGAAAAAAGAATAAGTATGGTATGCGTATCATTCATCAATTTAAATTGATGACAAGCAACAAATTTTTGGTATACCACTTATTCTCTTGCAATGATTTAGGAGATATATAGAGAAAACTTGGGATGGTCTTCAAAGAACCATTGGTACGATTTTGAAAAGAACAAATGATTTGATATGATACAAAGGAAGAGGGATCTTGAATGGACCATCGTAAGAATTTGAGAACAAATGTAGAAAATAAAGCGAATCACCGGGAAGAATTAGAAAATGAAAGAAGATACTTGAAGGGATTTAGATACAAGAGAGCGAATAGGTCATGAGCTGACTAGAGAATACTTGAATGATGCACCGGATGAATTTGGGGATGAAAACAACAATTTTGGAGAATTGTTGAATGAGCGCTAAATGATGATAACAAATAAATATTCTACGGTTATGGCCTCTTGAAATCAAAACGAAAACACTCCTGAAATGCTTCAGATGGGTATGAAAAGAATTTCTCACGAACCGAACAATATGACAGGATAGCAACAAGCTTGAACCTTGAACCTTCAAGAGAGCGAATATTATTTGGAGGAAAACCTTCTTCGGTCTTCAACGTTGAGAATGACGACGAGGAACACCACCAGAATTGTTGAAACACTCCATCATAATTAGTAGAGAAAGGTTGTACCAAAGATGGAAAGAATTCAAAGGCGATATGGAAGAAGGCATATGACTGATGAGAATTCATTCTTACATCATACTTCGAAAATAATTTGAGAATAATTCCAGAAAAATTGGAAGAGTCGGGTAAGATCTTGGGAAAGACCTTTGGGTTATGGGCCCACCCAAAAGAAAACATCGTTTCATGATTGCTTGAAAGGGAGATTGCACCCTAAGATTTTTATGACTTGAATGAGGTAGCAACCTCGAATTAGCTTTAACGGATTTAGAATGGGAACATAAATCTTCTGAGATATCTTCAGCACTCCGAAACAATTGAATAGCAAGAGGAATGATTAAGAGGTGCACCGGCATGGGAAAGTATTTGAAACAAGGAAAATGAATATGGTCAACACCAAAAGCTCAAATTGAATACATCGAAGAAGAAAATGAGAATGAAGAATGATGAACTTGTAGCTCTTGAACATCTTGACGAGAATTCACCGGCTAAGAACATTGAAGCAAAAGAATGAAGAGACTTCTCATCAATAAATAGGATACTTGATTTGAGATCTCTGAGTCCTTAAATAAAAAGGGTGGGAGGGTGGGAAAAGAGAGAACATTTCGGACGGAAAAAACATACACCATAGAGAGAACTAAGAATTGATCTTGCAAACATTGAAAGGATCAAATTAACTTGAAGAGAACACACTGGTTGAAAAAAAATTACATGACAATCTTGATGATCAAGACGGATTGACATTCGAATAAACATATGAGAACACCGCTTCGAAAAGGTATGGATCAACACTTGACTTCGAAGAAACTCGAATACCACTAATCAAATCAAAACAAAGTATTTAACTTGCAGAATAAGCCAGAAACCAATACATAACCCCTTATGCCTTTGTTGGAAGGATAATCCTAGGTAACTACTTGAACTCCCACTTAAGACTTCCAAATTATTTTTCCCTAATTTATGAAGTTACCACGGATACTGGGAGCAAAACATCACTCAAAAACCTAACAATATATACTACGCTCCAAGTCTGATCTCCAATACATAACCGAGAGAAAAAACTCCGCAAGTTATCTACCTCGGACCTTCGAAAACACTATGATACTAGTCATGGCAGATTATCCGTGCTATCTCCTCCAGTACTGAGGATAAGTCATGGCACTATTTGCTACCACAAAAAGTATAGAAGCATTTCCATGTCGGTGTCCTGTGGTATGTAGGAACTGGAATGATAGCGAATGTGAAAAGAACCACTTGGAGCTCAACTCCTTGGGTCCAATCCATACGGTCGGAAGGGACCACGAACAGAATCCCATCACAATGATATGGTAATGATTCCCGAATACCCGCGTGATCCTAAAAAAATTCGAAGGGCAAGAGGAGTAAAATCAAAATAATTACGTCACAATTCCTCACCAGAAAGACAATGGGGATGAGGAGTAGAAAGAATTCCTATTCTCTCATATATAATTAGACTCAAAATAGATTTTTTTGCTAGAATCGACAACGGTTCGATCAATCAAGGGGTCTCCTGTGGTTGGTATTGCTCTGATACCAACTTGTTACGCCCAATATGCGGTCCTATCCTCAAGGAATTCAGAAGTCCCACCAAGGATAGAAGCGCATACGAAGACGCTTTGCAAGGTGGATATCATTACAAAATACCATGTACCGAATGGACAAGAATACAGATAAAGGCTTACACTTGCCTCAAGCTAGAGTATCAATACATCAATACATAACAATCATCATACAGAAGAGAAAGATTCGACTACGGATGAAATCAAACAAAAAAAAGAAACCCATCCTATGATCATCGAAGACAAAGAATAAGAACTCCAAAAAGCAAACAAGCATTGCTCTCATGTCAAGTCATCACTTTAAATGTACCGGCACCTATTGTTGTAGTAATCCGTGAGCCACTAGGACTCAGCAATCTCATTACCATGTTTATAAAATCTAGCAAATCTTAATGGGTGTCGAATGGTTAAGTGGTGAGGTTGCAGCAAGTACTAAGCATTTTTTATGTGGCTAACTTACGAGTACAAGAATAAGAAGAGTAAACTATGCATAACAGACATGATATAGTAATGATCAAGAAGTGATCCCAAACACGTACTTACGAGTGAACATAATCCCACCGCGTTCTCTTCCCGAACTCCCTCGAAAAGGGATGGTCACGGTTACGCATGCGGTTGGTGTATTTTAATTGAATTTAATGTCAAGTCCTCTACAACCGGATAAGTCGCTACATAACCACGGGCATGACTTTGCAATAGATTGAAGCCTGCAGGGGTGGTCCAAGTACTCCATCATAAATTACCGCAGGCATCCGATGGAAAAAACTCACACAATGATAACACGATGCATATAAGGAATCCCGATGGACAAGCCTCTCGTCAATGGTAAAACTAAACTAGAAGACCTCCTAGTGTATCGAGGATACCGATAGGATCCTCGCGTATCTCATTCTCAGGGCACGCCTGATGGCACAAGCTACTAGTAAAACCAGTGCTCAAGTTTCCCCATGGTGGCCCCGCAGGCTACCCATTTTGGACCAACACCATTGGCACTAGCTGACCTACTTATGTTGAATTAAGAATCCACGGGGACGCGACCCCCTATAGTAATTAATTATTTATCAGTATTATTATGTTGGAAAATTTTAAAACAAAGTCGTGCCTTGCTGGAAGAGTTTTACTCTAAAACGGATGATAGAGGGGGTCCCCATAAAACCCCACATGTGTTAGGAGTGCTCATCATGGAACATAACACCAGTATGACGGAAACTAGAGTGGCATGAGCGGAACAAAATACCAAGCAAAAGGTCGAGCCTTCCACACACAACCAAGTATATAGATACATTACTTAAATAAGCGATATTGTGATATCCCATGATATCCATGTCCCAACATGGAACAACCTGCACTGCACCTGCAACTAGCAACGCTAAAAGAGGGGCTGAGCAAGTGGTAACATAGCCAAACAATGGTTTGCTAGGAAGTTGGGGTCAGAGGATTATAATGGCATATTGGGAGGCTTGATAAACAAGTGAAGTGGTAGGTAGCGAGACATAGTGATAGCATCAAGACAATTAGCAAGGAAAGATAGTAGTGATATCCAAGGTAATGGTCATCTTGCCTGAAATCACGCTCGAAAGAAGATCGAATCCACGAAGTAGGAGAACAAGCATAGTCGAATGAATCCTCACGCTCGCAACGGTACCAGGAACTATCCAGAAGAAGCACAACCAGAAAGAAGCAAACAACATGGTAAACAGACAAGCATTATCATGACATCATGTACAACCAAGTATGATGCATGTCTGGTTTAGTGAGTCATGGAATGACCTTTGTTCAGGAAATCGGTAACTAGTAGCTGCTCAGTCAGCTTGGGAGTAGTGATTAATCAGTGAATCGGCCTTAACTTGATTAATCAGTTGACCATTAATCGGTAGATTAAGTAGGAACTTGCCAACATATATATAGTTTTTATGTATTATACCATACTCATGTTTTCAGCTATGTAATTTACCAAACTATGCTACTGTTTGGTCAAACCCTAGCAATTGAGGAACTAGAGGGGGATGGAAGGGGTTACGAGGAGAACATTTGGGCTTTGTTTGCCCACAAGTTAATGAGTCGGCAACGATTAATCATCCTAACAACCGATTATTCGGTCTGACATGCCAATTAATCGGCCTGACAAGTTAACATCATGAATAGGTGCTATTCGATTCGGCCACCCTCCGAGTAGAGATTAATTGGCCCATTAGCTGATTAATCGGACAAATTCTTGAATAGTGGGTTTGACAAGAGTGTAACAACCAAATACTACAAATTTAGTGAAGCTAAATATGCAACAAGTTGTATATTGATGAAACTTCAATGGAAATTATTTAGTTCACTCTCGTTTATGAAGTCATCATCAATATTAAATGTTTGTTAACATGGATATAGGTGAAGCACAAGTAAACTACCTATTTAGGCAACTTTAAATGAGGCCGAAAACAACAAACATCAATTCCGGAAAATCCCCGTATGTTATTTTCGAATTTGCTACTGTTCTGCCTAAAATACAATTTTGAAGTTGTTAAACAACAAAATAAAGTGCACTATGTTATTCTACATGTTTTTCTACACAAGTTACATAGATAATTCATTTAATTCAAAGCTACAATTATTTAGTTATGAAATAAACCACTATAGCATGTCATTTATGCAAATTAATGCAAACAAAAATTCCAAATATTTGAACTTGAATGAAATTTGGATATTGTGAAACCACATGAAATTCTAAGCATTTTACATATAAAGTTTGTTTAATTCCGATGTACAGTTATTTAGTTATTAGCATTTTAATACGATGGCATCTAATATAATTATGCAATGCACTTAATATTTGGTAAATTTGCAGACAACAGAAAAAAACATGAATGGGCCGAATCTGGGTGAGCACTGGATAGCATACGCACACATGGGCGATGAACAACAGAATAGCACCTGCTGGGCCAAGCCCAACAGACGAGGGGAGAGAGAGATGGGGCGCAGCTCACCATGGGCCTTAGCCCGGTCGGTGAGGGGTTGGACCGGCCGGCTGGATGTGGCCTAGGCGCAGGGTCATGGTCAACACATGCGGTTGGAGCGTTGCACACTGCTTGTTCTCAGCAGCGCAGGGGAAGAAGCGTAAATGGCGCGGATGAAGCCAGGATAAGTCGGGGGGCGCGGAGGAGCAGGCAAGGTAGGGGATCGCGAATCCGACGAGGAAGGGACAGAACTGATCAGACCCTGTAGACAACGATGCCGTCCGGGCATGGAAGGCAGGGATGGTCGGTGGGAAACTTCTCGAGGGTTCCCTATTGCACGAGCAGAGAGAGGGAAAGCGAGTGAGTGAGAGAGAGAGAGAGAGAGAGAGAGAGAACTGGAGAGGAGAAGGGCATTGGGGGCGTCGCACTGGTGCTGCTTCCGACGAGGGGGGAGGGGTCGACGCAAGGCGCCAGGCATGCTTGGGTTCTCTGGCTCATCGCTTCCGCCGGCGGGGAATGGGAGGAGAGGTGGTGTTCGGGGTATGGGAGGCCTTAGGGGCGGGCAAGGTCGCACATTAGGAGGCCGGGCCTTGGGCTCGGAAGTTCTACGGGTGGCGGACACATCCAGGATGGATGTAAGTAGATTGGGAGGGAATCCTGATGGAGAGAGTGGTGATGGTGTCCTAGACTAGGGGTACTCACCACATCGTCTCCTGAACAAATGGATCGGGTCGAGGACCCCCATGGTGGTTCACTAATGGGCCACTTCAGGCAGCCCATGCCGCATACAAGGGAGATTCCACAATGGCGTCCAAGATGAGGACTCCTCTAAACCCTAGGCCTCCGGTACATTATAAAGCGAGGCTAGGCTAGTCAATAGAGGATTTCATATTCATTAGAACATCTCATTGTAGATACATGTACCCTGTACTATCCCCCATATGAATACAATCAAGGACGTAGGTTATTATGTCTTCAAGAGAGCCCGAACCTGGGTTAATCCGGTGTCCATGCTACCATCGCTCCAAGAGGCCTAGCTTATGACCCCTACTACGAGCTATGGCAGATTTAGGACCGACGTTCGTGCTTTCATTGAGAGTCGGCTAGATGATCATCACGGATCGATGGAAGTTAAAATCAATAATCCGGTGATATTTTTTCAATCAAAGCTGATCTGCACAAGTTTTTGTGGGAATTTTTTGTCGCTGGTGTGCCAGCTTTGTTCACAGACTTAGTTGAGACCAAGACGTGTTTGTATGTATCATCTGGCGTTCTACTACGTTCAGGAGATCACTAAACAATGGCGTCTAATCAAGGTGATAAGTACATCTGAGGTTGATTGGGCCTCGGGTTGTTGTACGTAGAGCCGAGGAGAAATCTCGTATGGGCAGCGACCATCTAGGGAAAGGCGACCATCTAGGGAGATTCATTGCCTTATTCTCCTTTCAATTCTTTATTTAATTTAGCACCTCGATGGCCGCCAGTCGTCCACTGATAGCTTTTTGCTAAAGTTTGCATAGACAACAGTACAGACACAATCAAGTACCAACTTTGCATCCGGTCTCCACTTATTTGTGGCACAAAAAAAGAGAGGCCAAAGAAGCCAAAGAAAAAATGAGAGAAAAAGAGAGAAGGGGCAATGTTACTATCCTCTTTCCACACTTGTGCTTCAAAGTAGCACCATGATCTTCATGATAGAGGGTCTCCTATTTTGTCACTTTCATGCACTAGTGGGAATTTTTCATTATAGAACTTGGCTTGTATATTCCAACGATGGGCTTCCTCAAATCGCCCTAGGTCTTCATGAGCAAGCAAGTTGGATGCACACCCACTTAGTTTTTCTTTTTCAGCTTTCATAAACTTATAGCTCTAGTGCATCCGTTGCATGGCAATCCCTACTCACTCACATTGATATCTATTGATGGGCATCTCCATAGCCCGTTGATACGCCTAGTTGATGTGAGACTATCTCAATGTTTTTGTCTTCACCACAACCACCATATTCTATTCCACCTATAGTGATATGCCAATGTCTCACGCTCATATATTGCGTGAAAGTTGAAAGAGTTTGAAAATAGTAAAGTATGCAACAATTGCTTGGCTGAAACCGGGGTTGTGCATGATTTGAATATTTTGTGTGATGAAGATGGGGCATAGCCAGACTATATGATTTTGTAGGGATAATCTTTCTTTATCCATGTTATTTTGAGAAGACATAATTACCTTGTTACTATGCTTGAAGTATTATTGTTTTTATGTCAATATTAAACTTCTGTTTTGAATCTTATGGATCTGAACATTCATGCCACAATAAATAAAATTACATGGATAAATATGTTTGGTAGCATTCCACATCAAAAATTCTATTTTTATCATTTACCTACTCAAGGACGAGCAGGAATTAAGCTTGGTGATGCTTGATACGTCTCCAGCGTATCTATAATTTTTGATTGTTCCATGCTATTATATTATCTTTTTTGGATGTTTTATATGCATTAATATGCTACTCCCTCCATCCGGAAATACTTGTCATCAAAATGAATAAAAGGGGATGTATCTAGATGCATTTTAGTTCTAGATACATCTCTTTTTGTCCATTTTGGTGACAAGTATTTTCGGACGGAGGGAGTATCTTATATTATTTTTGGGACGAACCTATTAACCTAGAGGCCAGTGCCAGTTTTTTTTCCCCTGTTTTTGAGTTTTGCAGAAAAGGAATACCAAACGGAGTCCAAACGGAATAAAACCTTCGCGATGATTTTTCTTGGACCAGGAGACTTGGAGATGAAGTCGGAGGAGCCGCGAGGCGGCCACAAGGACGAAGGGCGCGCCCAGCGGGTAGGGTGCGCCCCCACCCTTGTGGGACCGTCGTGCACTTCCTGACCTAATTCTTACGCCTATATATACCCATATATCCCCAAACCAATAGAGGCATCCACAAAAACACTTTTTCGCTGCCGCAACCTTCTGTACGCATGAGATTCCATCTAGGGGCCTTTTCAAGCGTCCAGCCGGAGGGGGATTTGATCACAGAGGGCTTCTACATCAACACCATTACCCTTCTGATGAAGCGTGAGTAGTTTACCATAGACCTACGGGTCCATGGCTAGTAGCTAGATGGCTTCTTCTCTCTCTTTGATTCTCAATACCATGTTCTCCTCGATGTTCTTGGAGATCTATCCGATGTAATACTTTTTTGTGGTGTGTTTGCCGAGATACAATGAACTGTGGATTTATGATGAGCTTATCTATGAATATTATTTGAATCTTCTCTGAATTCTTATATGCATGATTTGATATCTTTGTAATTCTCTTCGAACTATCGGTTTGGTTTGGCCAACTAGATTGGTTTTTCTTGCAATGGGAGAAGTGCTTAGCTTTGGGTTCAATCTTCCGGTGTCCTTTCCTAGTGACAGTAGGGGCAGCAAGGCGCATATTGTATTGGTGCCATCGAGGATAAAAGATGGGGTTTTCATCATATTGCTTGAGTTAATTCCTCTACATCATGTCATCTTACTTAATGCGTTACTCCGTTCTTTATGAACTTAATACTCTAGATGCATGTTGGATAGCGGTCGATGTGTGGAGTAATAGTAGTAGATGCAGAATTGTTTCGGTCTATTTGACACGGACGTGATGCCTATATTCATGATCATTGCCTTAGATATCATCATAACTTTGTGCTTTTCTATCTATTGCTCAGCAGTAATTTGTTCACCCACCGTATTATTTTCTATCTTGAGAGAAGCCTCTAGTGAACCCTATGGCCCCCGGGTCTATTTTCCATCATGTAAGTTTCCGATCTACAATCTTAGTTTCCGATCTACTATTCTTGCAATCTTTTACTTTCTGATCTATAAACCAAAAATATTTACTTTATCGTTTATCTATCTCTATCAGATCTCACTTCTGCAAGTAACCGTGAAGGGATTGACAACCCCTTTATCACGTTCGATGCAAGTTTGTTTGATTGTTTGTGCGGGTATTTGCTGATTTGTGTGTTGTCTCCTACTGGATTGATACCTTGGTTCTCAAACCGAGGGAAATACTTATCTCTACTTTGCTGCATCATCCTTTCCTCTTCAAGGGAAAAACCAACACAAGCTCAAGAACAGTCTATAAAGAATGCAATAGGAATCATACTTTCCTAACTCCAATTTTTTTTGAAAAATTACCACACTGTAGAAAATTTGTTGTTACTCACTGTGTAAAAATTTCAAGATTTTATCATATTCTGACTATTCACCAATATTCAAAACATAATAGCAAACTTTCTGTTTACAAACAACAACATATAGACTTGCAAAATAAGCATGGTAAAGGCTATACTTGACATTTTTATTGAAATAAAAATCAAAAAGATTACTCTAAATAGCAGAAAGCAAATCTAAACAAAAACAATGACACTCCAAGCAAAACACATATCATGTGGTGAATAAAAACATAGCCTCAAGTAAAGTTACCGATAGACGAAGATGAAAGAGGGGATGCCATCCGGGGCATCCCCAAGCTTAGGCTCCTGGTTGTCCTTGAATATTACCTTGGGGGTGCCTTGGGCGTCCCCAAGCTTAGGCTCTTTCCACTCCATAGTCCATCGAATCTTTACCCAAAACTTGAAAACTTCACAACACAATACTTAACAGAAAAATCTTATGAGATCCATTAGTATAAGAAAGCAAATCACCACTTAAGTATTGTTGTGAACTAATTCTAAATTCATATTGGTGTTATATATACTGTATTCCAACTTCTCCATGGTTCGTACCCTCCGATACTACTCATAGATTCATCAAAATAAGCAAACAACACATAGAAAACAGAATCAGTATAAAACAGAATAGTCTGTAGCAATCTGGAAACTTTGTATACTTCTGTAACTCAAAACATTCTGAAAAATTAGGAAAACGTAGCAAATTTGTATATCAACAATGTGTAGAAAATTAAGATCAAAAGCACGTTCCAGTGAATTTTAAAAATTACTAGAGTGAGAGGAAAGTTTCTATTTTTTACAGAATCAAGTCAACTATCATCCACACTATCCCAAAGGCTGTACTTGGCACTTTATTGAAACAAAAGCTATAAAACATGATTACTACAGTAGCTTAATCATGAGAACACACAAAAACAGTAGGGGTAAATATTGGGTTGTCCCCCAACAAGCGTTTTTCTTTAATGCCTTTTTAGCTAGGCATGATGATGTCAATGATGCTCAAATAAAAGATAAGAATTGAAACATAAGGGGAGCATCATGAAGCATATGACTAGCACATTTAAGTCTAAGCCACTTCCTGTGGCTAGGGATTTTGTGAGCAAACAATTTATGGGAACAAGAGTCAACTAGGATAGGAAGGTAAAACAAGCATGACTTCAAAACTTTCAACACAACAAGAGGAAAGTTGATATTATTGCAATATGTAAAAGCATTATGTTCGCCTCTCATAATAGTTTTCAGTAGAATCATTAATGAATTCAACAATATAACCATCACATAAAGCATTCTTTTCATGATCCACAAGCATAGAATTTTTATTACTCTCCACATAAGCTAAATTCTTCTCATGAATAGTAGTGGGAGAAAACTCGACAAAATAACTATCATGTGAGGCATAATCCAATTGAAAATTAAAATCAAGATGAAAAGTTTCATGGTTATCATTATTCTTTATAGATTACATGTCATCACAATAATCATCATAGATAGCAACTTTGTTCTCATAATCAATTGGAACCTCTTCCGAAATAGTGGATTCATCACTAAATAAAGTCATGACCTCTCAAAACCCACTTTCATAATTATCACAATAAGATTCAACACCCTCCAAAATAGTGGGATCATTACTTCCTAAAGTTGACACTCTTCCAAACCCACTTTCATCAATATAATCATCATAAATAGGAGGCATGCTATCCTAAAAAAAATTGCTCATCATAACTTGGGGTACTAAAAATATCATATTCATCAAACATAGCATCCCCAAGCGCGTGGTTTGCATATCATTAGCATCATAGATATTCAAGGAATTCATACTAACAACATTGCAATTATACTCATCATACAAAGATTTAGTGCCAAACATTTTATGAACTTCTTCTTCTGACACTTGAGCACAATTTTCCTTTCCATCATTTTCACAAAAGACATTAAAAAGATGAAGCATATGAGGCAACCTCAATTCCATTTTTAGTTTTCTTTTATAAACTAAACTGGTGATAAAATAAGAACTAAAAGATTCGATTGCAAGATCTAAAGATATACCTTCAAGCACTCACCTCCCCGGCAACGGCGCCAGAAAAGAGCTAGATGTCTACAACGCAACCTTCTTCTTGTAGACTTGTGTTGGCCCTCCAAGCGCAGAGTTTTGTAGGATAGTAGCAAATTTCCCTCAAGTGGATGACCTAAGGTTTATCAATCCGTCGGAGGTGTAGGATGAAGATGGTCTCTCTCAAACAACCCTGTAACCAAATAACAAAGAGTCTCTTGTGTCCCCACCACACCCAATACAATGGTAAACTGTATAGGTGCACTAGTTTGGTGAAGAGATGGTGATACAAGTGTAATAAGATATGGGTTTTTGTAATAGGAACAATAAAAACAGCAAGGTAGCAAGTAACAAAAGTGAGCAAAAATGATATTGCAATGCTTGGAAACAAGGCCTAGGGTTCATACTTTCGCTAGTGCAAGTTCTCTCAACAATGATAATATAATTAGATCATATAACAATCCCTCAACATGCAACAAAGAATCACTCCGAAGTTCCTATCGCGGAGAACATAAGATGAAATTGCTTGTAGGGTACTAAACCACCTCAAAGTTATTCTTTCCGATCAATCCATTGGGCTATTCCTATAAGTGTCACAAACAACCATAGAGTTCGTAGTAAAATAACACCATGTGACACACATCAATCAACCCTAATGTCACCTAGTTACTCCAATGTCACCACAAGTATCCGTGGGTCAATTATACAATATGCATCAAACAACTTCAGATTCATAATATTCAATCCAACATAAAGAACCTGAAAGAGTGCCCCAAGATTCCTACCGGAGAAACAAGGACGAAAACATGCATCAACCCCTATGCATAGATTACCCCAATGTCACCTCGGGAATCCGCGAGTTGAGTGCCAAAACATACATCAAGTGAATCAATAGAATACCCCATTGTCACCACGGGTATCCCATGCAAGACATACATCAAGTGTTCTTAAATCCATAATAGTATTCAATCCGATAATAGTGAAACCTCAAACATAAAACTCAATTCATCACAAGAAGGTAGAGGGGGAGAAACACCAAATGATCGAACTATAGTAGCAAAGCTCGTGGTACATCAAGATCGTGACAAATCAAGAACACAAAAGAGAGAGAGAGAGAGAGAGAGATCAAACGCATAGCTACTGATACATACCCTCAGCCCCGAGGGTGAGCTACTCCCTCCTCGTCATGGAGAGTGCCGGGATGATGAAGATGGCCACCGGTGATGGATCCCCCTTCCGGCAGGGTGCCAGAACAGGGTCTCCAAAGGTTTTTCGTGGCTACAGAGGCTTGTGGCGGCTGAAATTCCGATCTAGGTTTATTTCTGTTTTTTATATTTATAGGGAATTTTTGGCGTTGAGAACAAGTCAGGGGGGTCCACGAGGAGCCCACAAGACCGGAGGGCACACCCTAGGGGGGGTCGCGCCCTCCACCCTTGTGGAGGCCTCGGGGCTCTTATGGCCCAACTGATTTGCTTGGGGGGCTTCTTATGGTCCATACAAAATCGCCATAAATTTTCAGGTCAATTGGACTCCGTTTGATATTCCTTTTCTGTGAAACTCAAAAACAAGGAAAAAAACAGAAACTGGCACTGGGCTCTAGGTTAATAGGTTAGTCCCAAAAATTATATAAAATAGCATATAAATGCATATAAAACATCCCAGATATATAATATAATAGCATGGAATAATCAAACAATTTAGATACGTTGGCGACATATCAACCACATAATTGGAATCTACCCTTTGAAATCATGGGTGATGCTAGTGATTATGCTATTAGTGTTGTTTTAGGTCAAAGAGTTGATAAGAAACTAAATTTTATTCATTATGCCAGTAAGACCTTAGATAGTGCTCAAAGAAATTATGCTACTACCGAGAAAGAATTTTTTGCAGTTATGTTTGCATGTGATAATTTAAGACCTTATATTGTTGATTCTGAAGTTACTATTCACATTATTAATGCTACTATTAAATATCTTATGGAAAAGAAAGATGCTACACCTATATAGATCAGGTGGGTTCTTTTACTACAAGAGTTTGACCTGCATATTGTCGATAGAAAAGGAGATGAGAATCTTGTAGTAGATAATTTGTCTAGGATGGAAAATGTTCTTGATGACCTACTGCCTATTGATGATAGTTTTTCTGATGAGAAATTAGCTATTGTAAATGCTTCTACTTCTCGCAAAAAAGCCTTGGTGTGCCGACTATGCTAATTTCATTATTGCTAAATATATACCACCTAGTTGCACATACCAACAGAAGAAAAAGTTCTTTGATTTAAGACATTACTTTTGGGATGACCCACATTTATGTAAAGAATGAGTAGATGGTGTTACTAAATGTGTGTACCTAAGCATGAGCGGGAACAAATCCTAAGGAAGTGTCATTTCGAGGCTTACGGAGGGCACCACGCGAGAGACAAAACCGCACATAAGGTATTGCAATCTGGTTTTTATTGGCCTATTATCTTCAAGGATACACATTCTTTGCAGGAAAACTTCTCTCCGAATCGAAAGGACAATATATCGTCAAAGAAGTTTATCATTCCAGGGCTATCAAGATCAATAATGCCAAAGGAACAAATCCAAAGGTGGTTAATGCGCAAAGAATTAAGCATTATATTTTAGGTACACCCATTAACCTTGAAACCAACATTATTCAAACAATTACACCAGAGGAACACATAAGGGAAACCTTCCAAAACCCTCCAAAATCCTAAAAAGGGAATAGGTATGTGATACCATAAGTAAACCGACGCCAAAAATTCCATAAAAATACTTTTTCACCGTTTCAGAATATTTAAAAAATTAAAAATAAGAGATAGCCAGGAAAGTGCACAAGGGGTCCACAATCTCAAGTGGCGCCCCCAACCTGGTGCGCGCCACCCAGGCTTGTGGGGCCCATGTGGACTCTCCAGAGTCCATTTTCTTCTCGAATACAAATCTTGCAAGGGAAAAATTCATTATATATATGTTTCGCTGCTTTGACCACCATATCGCAAGTTTCTCCTTTGTTCTTGTTTCGGGCTGTTTTTTGTCAGATCTTCTAGGCCAAGCATCATGTCCTCTTCTTCTTCCAATGTAATAGCCTGGCTTATTAGGGATGATAGACTACTCATATCAATAAGGAATTCCTTCTTTTCCGGGAGCCCATTCGAAAAGAACTCCAAAGTTAAGCGTGCTCAGCTTGGAGTAGTTTCAGGATGGGTGACCGACCGGGAAGTTGCTCCCGGGTGCGCACGAGTGAGGACAAAGTGCGCAGAAAAGACTAGTATTGATCTGTGGGGCCGATCTAGATCCGCCAGAGTAACGACCACCGGCGGGTGTGTCCGGCGTTACAAGTTGGTATCGAGCCGACCCTCGCGGTTACACGGATGGTTGCGGACAGGTCGTGGTCATGTTGTTCATGACGTTTGTGACCCGTCGTGGCACACGGCATGGCACATGTACCGGACCGGATGCACGACGGTTGTGCCAAGAGGAACGTTCTGTGGCCCGACGAGGACGTCGGTTCCTCGAGTGTGGGTGTATGTAATAGCCGGCTTATTAGGGATGATAGACTACTCATATCAATAAGGAATTCCTTCTTTTCCGGAGCCCATTCAAAAGAACTCCAAAGTTAAGCGTGCTCAGCTTGGAGTAGTTTCGGGATGGGTGACCGGCCGAAGTTGCTCCGGAGTGCGCGCAGTGAGGACAAAGTGCGCAAAAAGACTAGTATTGATCTGTGGGGCCAGTCTAGATCCCGCCAGGAGTAACGACCACCGGCGGGTGTGTCCGGGGCGTTACATCCAACAATGTGGGGAATGACGCTTGGCTGTTACGGATGGAATTAGAGAGAGAGAGAGGAGACTGAGGAGGTCACCATGGAGGAGGAAGCGGGAGATTCACTAGAGGTTCACCCTCCGGCTTCCAAGAGGAGCACTCTAGTTGGTATCTCCACTATTCCAAACCCCCATCAAGCCATGAGGATGACAATGAGCCAAGGAAGTCAAGAGGTACAAGAGGGGCCTGCCCCTAGGAGGCCCCTAAGCAAGTTATATGGAAATAATTTTCGTAATTTGATTCACAATTATGGGGTTGAAAACACCCATCGTATGCACATACCTTCCAATGGGAACATCCGCCGTCCAAGTGAGAGTGACGTAGGAAAGCGCTCGTGGTGACCGGAAAACAAACATATTATGGTGGAGGTGCAGAAGAATGCTACCATGATTCAAAGCTTGCTTCGGGAGATTCAGAGTATGAAGGATATCTCATATGTCTCCAACGTATCTATAATTTTTTACTGTTCCATGCTATTATATTATGAATCTTGGATGTTTTATATACACTTTCCAGCAATTATATATCATTTTTTGGGAGTAACCTATTAACTTAGTGCCCAGTGCCAATTGCTATTTTTTGCTTGTTTTTGGTTTCGTAGAATATCAGTACCAAATGAAGTCCAAATGCCATAAATCTTTTGGGAGATTTTTTCTGGAGAAAAGAGACACTAGAAGCTTCGGGAGAAGACCAGATGATGAACCATGGGCCCACAAGGCACCAGGGCACGCCCAGGGGGTAGGCGCACCCTGGTGGGTTGTGGGGCCCGTGTGGCTCTGTTTGACCTAACTTCGCCTCTATAAATTCTGTAAAATCATGAAACCAACAGTGGAGTCCACGAAATACTTTTTCTACTGCTGCAAGTTCCACAACCACAAGATCCCGTCTGGAGGCCTTTTTCGGCACTCTGCAGGATGGGGATTCGATCACGGAAGGGGCTCTACATCATACTTGCCGCCCTCCGATAATGCATGAGTAGTAACCACGGACCTATGGGTCCATAGTTAGTAGCTAGATGGCTTCTTCTCTCTATTTGATCTTCAATATAATGTTCTGCTCAGTGTTCTTGTAGATCTATTCGATGTAATGAATTTTTGTGGTGTGTTTGTTGGGATCCGATGAATTGTGAGTTTAAGATTAGATCTATCCATGAATATTATTAGAGTTTTCTCTGAACTCTTTTATGCACGATTGCTATAGCCACGTATTTCTTCTCGATTTATTGGTTTGGTTTGGCCAACTAGATTGACTATCTTGCCATGGGAAGAGGTGCTTTGTAATCGGTTTGATCTTGCGGTGCTTAATCACAGTGACTGAAAGGGACATGACATGTATGTATCATTGCTATTAAAGGTAAAAAAAGATGGGGTTTATTCATACGTGAGTTTATCTTGTCTACATCATGTCATCTTGCTTAAGGCGTTCCTCCGGTTTTCCATGAACTTAATACACTAGATGCATGCTGGATAGCGGTCGATGTGTGGAGTAATAATAGTACATGCATAATCGTTTTGGTCTACTTGTCTCTGACGTGATGCCTATATACATGATCGTTGCCTTGGATATCGTCATAATTATTTGCTTTCCTGTCAATTTAATCTTGCTCATAATCATCAAGGGGTTGACAACCCCTTGTTCACATTGGGTTGAAAGTATTTGTTCTTTGTGTGAAGGTGTTGTTCACGAGTCGTTGCTTGGTTCTCCAACTAGATTGATAACCTTGGTTTCATAAAGTGAGGGAAATACTTATCTCTACCGTACTGCATCATCCTCCCCTCTTCGAGGACATCTCAACGTAGCTCACAAGTAGCAAGAAGAATTTCTGGTGCTGTTGCCGGGGAGACATCCTCAATAACTATCAAGTACCTACGCATAAACTTTCGTCTCCTTGAATTTACATCTCCCCCACTTCTAAAAAGTTTTTACAAAAGTACAAAAATATTTGTCGTTTGCCTTTTTCTTGTTTGTTTCTTTGCTTGCTTGTTATCTTGTTTGCGTAGTCACGATGTCTCAGGAAAATACAAATTTGTGTAATTTTTCCAATACTAATAACAATGATTTTATTAGTACTCTGGTTGCTCCTCCTGCCGCTAGTATGGAGACTTGTGATATTAATGTCGCTGTTCTAAATCTTGTTGTGAAAGAACAGTTTTCTAGTAGTCCTAATGAAGATGTCGTCTCCCATCTTAACACTTACGTAGAATTGGGTGACATCCAAAAGAAAAATGATGTGGATAATGATATTGTGAAATTAAAATTATTCCTGTTCTCATTGCGGGATCATGCAAAAATTTGGTTCTCATCTTTGCCACGAAATAGTATTGATTCTTGCGATAGATGCAAAGATGATTTTATTACTAAATATTTTCTTCCCACAAAAAACATTTCCCTTAGAAATCAAATTACGAATTTCAAGAAACTTGAGCATGAACATGTCGCCCAATCTTGGGAAAGGATGAAATTGCTGATAAGAAATTGCCCTACTCATGGTTTAAATTTGTGGATGATCATACAAAAAATGTATGCGGGATTGAACTTTGTTTTCTAGAAATCTTTTAGATTCCTCCGTGGTGGTACTTTTATGGAGATTACATTTGGTGAAGCTAATAAATTTCTTGATAATATTATGGCTAATTATTCACAATGGCTTATTAAAAGACCTCCTACTAGTAAGAAAGTAAATTCTATTGAAGAAATTAGTACTTTGAGTGATAAAGTTGATGCACTTATGAAATTGGTTGCTAGCAAAAATTCTCCTATTGATCTTAATGATGTGCCTTTGTCCACCTTGATTGAGCAAAATAATGAACCCGTAGATGTGAATTTTGTCTCGAAACAATTTTAAAAGTAATGCTTATAGAGGTAATTTTAATCCTAGGCCAGTTCCTAGAAATTCCTCTAAGACAGTTCCTATGGTAATAATAATAATAATAATAATAATAATAATAATAATAATAATAATAATAATAATAATAATAATCCTAATAATAATAATAATATGCCCTCTGATCTTGAAATTATTAAAGAATTTATCAATGCTTAAAAAGATTTTCAACACTATGGTAGAAGAAAAATTGAGTAAACTTGATGATATGTCTAGAAGCATTGATAGAATTCTTCATGATGTGGAAAATCTTAAAGCTAAAATTTTGCCACCGAAGATTGATATTAATGAATCTATTAAAGCTTTATATGTCTCTATGGATGAAAGTAGGAAAAGAACCACTATGCTAAGAGCTAAACGGGAATTTTAGAAAAAGCAATTCCGCCTGGGTTCTTTCGTCGTAATGATGAGGATATTAAAATTATTGGTGTTTCATCTATTGATTCCTTGTTTAGCAATATAAAACTTGAGGAAAATGGGACTGAAGAAGAGTCAACTTAGCTAGAAGGCGTCCCCATAATTCGGAGGGTGAAAATCTTAATGATTTGTTTTGCTAAAAGTGGGTTTGGAGAGGTAAAAACTTTAACTAGTGATGTTCCCACCCTCTTGGATTACAAAGATTTTAATTATGATAGTTGTTCTTTGATTGAGTGCATTTCGTTGTTGCAATCCATGCTAAATTCACCCAGTGCTTATGAGCAAAATAAGGCTTTTACTAAATATTTCTTTGATTGAGCAATGATGAAACCTTTAGAAGAAAACCTAGAATTAGATATTTCAATTCCTAGAAAATTATATGATGAATGGGAAACCACCATTCAAGTCTAGATTAAAAATTATGAGTGCAATGCTTTATGTGATTTGGGTGCTAGTGTTTCCGCAATTCCAAAATCTCTATGTGATGTGCTAGGTTTACCAATATGGATAAATGTTCTCTTAATTTGCACTTGCGGATTCTACTATTAAAAAGTCTTTAGGTAGAATTATTGATGTTCTTATTCTTGCAAATAATAACTAAGTTCATGTTGATTTTGTTGTACTTGACATTTGATTGCAATCCGTCTTGTCCCATAATACTTGGTAGACCGTTCCTACGAACCATAGGTGACGTTATTGATATGAAAGAAGGGGATATTAAATTTTAGTTTCCATTAAAGAAGGATATGGAATACTTCCCTAGAACTAGAATTAAACCACCATATTAGTCAATCCTGAGGGCCATCTATGGAACTAAAACCAAACATGACAACAGTTGAAACTATGCATTATGCCTAGCTAAGGACGTAAAACAATAGCGCTAGTTGGGTGGCAACCCAATAGTTATATTTTAGTTTTTTTGTTTCTTTTCTATTTTTCAATAAGAACACAACTGTGCTACTGTTATCATTGTGTTTTAGTGTTTAATTGGTGTTTGTGCCATGCAAAACCTTTGGGATGATTTGGGTGATAGTTGCTTTGATTTTGTGCATTAACAGAAACATTTGCGTCCAGTAGAAGAAATGTTAAAATTTGCTTGAGTGCGATAAAATTTTGAACATTTTTAAACATGATTTATATACAAATTGCCCACGTTGTTCTAATTTTTTAGAATTTTTGGAGCTACAGAGGTATGGTCAATGTTCAGATTGCTACAGACTATTCTATTTTTGACTAATTCTGTTTTTGATGCATTGTTTTGCTTATTTTGATGAAACTATGGATTGCACCAGGGGGTATAAGCCATGGGGAAGTTATAATACAGTACCTATAATGCAAAAATATATGAATGGGTTTGCAACAGTACTTAAAGTAGTGATTTGCTTTATTATACTAACGTATCTCACGAGGTTTAGTTGAGTTTTGTGCGATTGAAGTTTTCAAGTTTTGGGTGAGATCATGATGGATGAAGGAATAAGGAATGGCAAGAGCCTAAGCTTTGGGATGCCTGAGGCACCCCAAGGTAATATTCAAGGACTCCCAAGCAACTAAGCTTGGGGATGCCCTGGAAGGCATCCCCTCTTTCTTCTAACGACCATCGGTAATTTTACTTGGAGATATATTTTTATTCATCACATATCATGTGTTTTGCTTGGAGCGTCGTGTATTATATGATTCTTTGCTTTGTTTGCTTTTTAATTTGTCAAAATCATCTCTACTGAACACACTTGTTTGAGAGATCCACAAGCATATCATGATTTGTTAAAATACTCTATGTGCTTCACATATATCTTTTGAGCTAGGTAGTTGCTCTAGTACTTCAAATATAACTTTTTGAGCATGGCGGTGGTTATAATTTGAAGGAATATACTCTCATGCTTCACTTATATTATTTTGAGAGTTGATAAGATTATATTTTGAAGAAATATTTGCATTCTCATGCTTCACTTAAATCTTTTTGAGAGTTGATAATAGCAATGGTAATTTGCACAAGATATGAATTTGGTCCCAAAGTTATGGATATCCAAGGGGGATATAATAAGAACTTTCATATAGATCATTGGATATGATAAGCTTGATTCCTTGCAATAGTTTTGCGGTATGGAGATATTAATTTGTGAGTCATGTTATTGAGTAATTATGCATTTTACTGGTGCTATGCTCTTTCAGAATAAATTCTCTTTACTGGTTCACTTGCAACACCACACTTAAGTCCTAGATTCTCACAAATATTTATGGGCCTTGCAACCCTGAAGAAAAATTGTAATTCATTGGTTGGTTTAGCAATACCCAAATGTCTGATGATGTGGATTGGATAGTCATGGGGGATTTTAATTTCATTAGATCACCTGAGGATAGAAACAGACCTGGTGGGGATGTTAATCAAATGTTACAATTCATTGAAGCTATTAGCAACTTGGGGCTAGTTGAACTCCCCCTCAAAGGTAGACAATTCAGTTGGAGCAACATGCAAGAAAGCCCACTCCTTGAAAAATGTAACATCCCAAATTTTCAATTTTAAATGTTATACACTAGATCATCATTGCATATAATATTTTATTTGCTTTTGGCCTAATCCAGAAATTCTACGCAACTCAAGGACCCTCGAAGAGAGTTGGGGATTTCGTTATTTTCACATTTGAGTTTTTTCTCAAATTTTGAAATTAGGATCATTTGATTTTATTTATTTATCTTCAAATATTTCAATTATAAAAATATGAGAGAGGGAATAAAATGACTTTCCCAAAAATAGAAATATTGAGAATTTAATGAAAAATCAAATAAGATTTTATTTTTGAGTTTTCGCTATTTTATTTGAATTTAGGAAAAATTGCACGTTTTTCAAAACTGCATTTTAGGGCCAAGAAAATGTTCATCTCGTTCTAAATATTTTATTTAGAAGGTGAAAATTTGCTTTGGCATTTTTAGATTTTTATTTATTTTTCTAGGATTTTTTTTCTGTTCGGCGGAATTGTTTTTTAAAAAAAAACGTGCACCCGACTGGGCCAAAGGCCCAGCCGAGCCGGCCCAGCAGCCACCGCCGCCGTCTCCCACTCCGGATCGGGACCGGAGTCCCGATCGCTGCCGCCGCCCGAGTCCGGGAGGGCCACGCCGCCACCCCGCCCCCTCCCGCAAGCCACCGCCGCCTTTAACATCCGACCTGCCCCCGAGCCCCACAATGAGCCGCCGCCGCAAGCCACCGCCGCCGCCGCCTTGCGCCACCGCCGCTAGGAGCCACCGCCGTCGCCCCCTCGCCACCCCACGCCGCCTGCCGCCACCCGAAGCCCCGCCGGACTTCACCGGATCCCGAGCCGAGGTAGCCGCCCCGCCGCCTTGGTTTTCTAAAGAAAACCGATCCATTTTTTAGAAAACCCTAGGGTTTTTTTTCGGCTTATTTTATTAGCGAGCGTTCGCTCGTTCGTTAGTTTTATCGGACGAGTTCACCGTTTAGTTGCTGTTAATGAACGTTCGTTCGTTAATCCGTTCGTCTGTTTTTCTTTTTCTCGGATTTTCGGCGATTATTTCTGATCGCGATTTCTGATCCGATTTTCGTTCTAGTATAACTTTTCGCTCGTTTATCGGAATCAGGCAATTCAAGCGCCTAGAGTTTCGTCTTGAAACCCTCTTTCCGTTTAACCAACTCAAACAAGTTTTTGCTTCTATAAAATTTGACTTAGTTCCAGATTTGTAAACGAAGCTTGTTTCTTTTGCCGTTTGTGTTTTGTTGCTTCGTTCGATTTGATTCTTTTTGCAAACCGGAGTTCTTAAGTTGAACTTTCTGGTTAGTTCTCTTATTTGAGTTTTACCTGTGCATTAGATGAGTACTTATTGTATGCTTGTTTGCTTGCGATAGAGTACCCGGAGTGCGCCGCTTGCTACTTCGAATCTCTAGGTTTCACAGATCATCAGCAAGGCAAGTAACACTTTGATCATACCTCTTTACTACCCAGTTTTATTGCATTAGATCAATCCTCAAACAATTGCATGATTAGGATCTGATTAATATGTGGGTTTTGGGAAGTAAATGAGGTAGTACCTATTACTTGTTTCATTATCAAACCCTTGGGAGTTACTTCTACATTTGCTTATTGCTATGCTATGCTAGTAGACGTGGATTGGGTGAGTGTATCCATGACAGATGTGAGATTGTTATTTAATGGTTTATTTAAGGTGGCAACTTAAAACACATTTGGGTGGACTGAGGCACCTGGGTATTCCAGCGATTGTCTGTTTTTCTTTATGGACCGCCACCCAGGCTCAAAGGGATCATGAGATTATTCATGCTAGAAACTTCCGTGTGCAGCCACAAGCTACTATGGGCTCTAGCATAGTTGATTAAGTCATGCGAACTCTTACAGTGGTAGACTAGCAGATGTAGGGGATGTAGGTTGGTACTATCTACCCGATCGTAAGGTGCTAGCGCTTCTGAAAGACTATGTCTCGGTCATCCGGTTCTCAAACACCATGTAGTGCGAGAAATCCAACGGAGGAGATCGAGTCTTGTGGGGAAAAGTGTGCAAACCTCTGCAAAGGGAATAAACTAATCATGGTTAGTCGTGTCCCCGGTTATGGACGTTTTGAGTATCTAGTACTTGGATTATCATGTGAATCTCATCATGTTACTTTAATTAATTTTGTTGGATTTAATGATGATGTTTAATTGGGATTGAGAGGATGTCTATCTTCTCAATGTTTAACAACCACCATGATAGTTAAATAAAATTTATTCCTTTGTAGTAGGGAAAAATTGTCTTTATGCAAAATTGTAACCATAGAGCTTACCACCAGCCATATATGCATGTAGTATAGCATATTTCGGTTCATTACTCTCTATGTGTTACATTGCCAGCATATTCCATGTGCTGACCCGTTTTCGGGCTGCAACGTTCATGTTGCAGACTTTTCAGACGATGAGTAAGGTGCCTTAGGTCGTTGTTCTATACTCAGTGATGCCGTTGGAGTTGATGGACTCACTTATCTTCCAAGCCTTCCGTTGTTATCGTTATTACATGGCCTTAAGCCATATTGTTGTAATAAGTTCTCTTTTGAGACATTCGATGTAATAAGTGTGTGATTGCTACTCTGTTATAAATCCTTCAAGTACTGTGCGTGTCAGCATTACTGATCCAGGGATAACACTAAAGCACAAAGATCAGACTGTTTGAGGTCTGGTCAATACAAGATGGTATCAGAGCACACGCTGATTGTAGGACCCCGACCACTAAGCTAAAGCCCTAGATCACTACTCTCTTCTCATTTTTGACTCCTCATCTTTTCTACTCTTTTAGGATGCCGGATGCAAGCAACAAGTTCACGCAACCGGATGAAGATACACCCTTTGGATGCCACTTGAAGGAAGTCACTAGATACCTGAACATCGGAGTACCAAGCTTCACCGGGACCTACAACGCCACTTTACCCGAAGAGGAGCGTTGGATGATTCAAGTTGAAGTTCCAGGAAGGACGTTCATGCCCGTCACTGAGCCCATAGAGTTTTCCTTCGATGCACCAACCTGGAGTCTAGGAATGAGCATGGAAGCCCACATCACCATGGGACGCATTGGAGAAGTTTACCACAAGGATCTCAAGGATACCATTTACCAGATTTTTGGGAGCCGGGATGAGCAATGGGAGATGATCCGCACCAGGAAGGATAGATCAATTGCAGCTAGGAGTTAAACCAGCACATTCGACGCCAGGAGAACAAGATCTGTGCAGGCATGATAGATCTGAAGAAGGCCATGATCAAGATCACGAAACTAGGGGAAGAACTCAAGTCTACACGCGATGGATATGAGGAGGAAATAGCAACACTCGTGGAGAAGAATGGTGATCTGAAGAAAAAGCTAAAAGTATTCATGGGATTTCCCGCGACTGGAGGAGAAGATGATTGCACCTGTCCAGAGAACAACATCATCATCAACGACACCGACTCGGACCCATACGATAGCGATGATGACTACGTTGATGAAGCTGGAGCAGATATCATGGAGTCTTCATCGGAGCAGTTTTTCTAGTCGACCACCATAACAGTAGTAGTATTCCCCCATGTATCTAGTATAGTCCGAGCACTTTTATAACGATAGTTAGACCGTCGTATGCCCTTGTTTGATTGACTGAAGTGATTTTGTTTGCATTTGTCTCATGTGCATATGGGTAGTGTTTTCTCTCTAGACCTCATTCTATTCTATTTTCTCATCTTTTCTAAACCCTCAGATGCCTCCAAGACGTGACAATGGATTTGCTTTCCCACCGGAGCTCACTCAGTTGATCCAGCAGCCGAATGCGTTGATGCAGTTGCTAGTCCAGAATCAGAATCAGGGGAACAACAACAACAACAACCCACCACCACCACCACCTGTTGATCACTTAACCCATTTCCTTAGACTGAATCCGCCGGTGTTCTCCAGTAGCACCGAGCCGATAGTTGCAGATGATTGGCTCCGGAAGACAGGAAGGGAGTTGACCACTGCAGGATGCACAGATGCGGAGAAGGTGCGTTTTGCCGCACATCAGTTGGATTGACCCGCAGCATCATGGTGGGAGAATTTAATAGCCATGTATCCTATCGACACTGTCACATGGGATCATTTTCAGCAGGCCTTCCGTACTGCCATGTTTCAGCAGGAGCTATGGCCATGAAGAAGCGTGAGTTTTGAAACTTGCGCCAAGGAGGACGGACAGTTGGCCAGTATGTGGATGACTTTAGTAAGTTAGCACGTTATGCCCCGGATGACGTTGCTACGGATGCGGCTAAGCAGGCGAAGTTTCTGGAAGGACTGAATGATGAGCTGAGCATGCAGTTGATGGTAGCAACCTTCAACAACTGCCAGGAGTTGGTAGATCGCGCTCTTATGATTGAAGGGAAGCAGCAGCAGATTGAAAACCGCAAGAGGAAGTATGGACAAGAGAAGTACAATTCTGGAGCTCAGTAGAAGCCACGTTTTACCCCGAAATCGGGAGGACATTTTCAGCATACCCATGGAGGAGGGAGTTTGCACAATCATAATGGCCCCAAGAATGGTAATGGGAATGGAGGAAGCAACGGACAGAACCGTACCAACCCATCAACCCCAGCCAAGAGAGACCTGAGCCAAGTCACTTGCTACAAGTGTCAGAAGACTAGACATTATGCCAATGAATGTCCTAAGCCCAGAATGGAAATGGCAATGGAAGCTCTGGGAAGAAGCCGAACCCTTTCAATAGGGGACAGGTGAACCACGTTAACGTGGAGGAGATTGAAGCCCATCCAGATGCAGTAATAGGTAAGTTTTTGGTTAAGTCATTTACTGCACTTGTTCTTTTTGATACTGGTGCATCACATTCATACATATCAAGGGGATTTGTGGATAAGTATAAATTGCCAACCCAAGCCCTTAGGTCACCCATGTTAGTAACCTCGTCTGGAGCAGAGTATATGGCTAGTTTATGGTGTGATCGGTTACCATTGAGGATTGGTAACTACGTGTTTCCCTCGAACCTAATAGTATTGGAATCGCAAGGATTGGGTGTGATATTAGGCATGGATTGGTTATAGAAGTATGGAGGGAGCATTGAATGTGCTAGTAAGTTGATTTTGCTTACCACCCCAGAAGGAAGAAGGATCAAGTATGTATCCCGGCATGTACCGAAGAGGACTCAAGTGAATTCCTTATCAGGAGTTGTACAGGAGGAAGTACCCGTGGTATAGGATTTCCCTAACGTATTTCCAGAGGAGTTGCCAAGCATGCCACCGGATAGAGATATTGAGTTTTTGATTCAGCTTTTGCCAGGCACAGGGCCAATATCTAAAAGACCATACAGGATGCCCGCAAAAGATTTGGAGGAGATTAAGAAGCAGATTAAGGAGTTACTGGATAAATGCTATATTCGCCCAAGTTCTTCACCTTGGGGATCGCCAGTGCTTCTAGTGGAGAAGAAGGATGGATAATTAAGGATGGTTGTTGATTATCGAGGATTGAATGAAGTGACCATCAAGAACAAGTACCCACTGCCGATGATTAATGATTTGTTTGACCGATTGCAAGGAGCTAAGGTATTTTCCAAGATCGATTTGCAATCAGGATACCATCAGTTGAAGATTCGAGAAGAGGATATACCTAAGACGGCTTTTACCACCAGTTATGGGCTGTACGAGTATACCGTTATGTCATTTGGTCTGACTAACGCACCCGCATATTTCATGAACATGATGAACAAGGTGTTTATGGAGTTTCTGGATAAGTTCGTCGTGGTGTTCATTGATGATATTTTGGTCTATTCAAAGAATGAAGAAGAGCATAAGGAGCATTTGCGTTTGGTACTTGAGAAGCTCAGAGAACATCAATTATACGCCAAGTTCAGCAAATGTGAGTTTTGGTTGAAGGAAGTTGGATTCCTCGGACATGTTATATCCGGAGAAGGAATAGCAGTAGACCCCACCAAATTTGTCACTGTGACAAACTGGGAAGCCCCAACAACAGTTGGAGAGATCCAGAGTTTTCTTGGACTCCTAGGATACTACCGAAGGTTCATTGAGAATTTCTCGAAGATTGTGAAGCCCATGACAGAGTTGTTGAAGAAGGACACCAAGTTTAAATGGACTGAGGAATGTGAGGCCAGTTTCCAGGAGTTGAAGAAACGTTTGGTTACATCGCTAGTGTTGATTCTGCCAGATCAGCGCAAGGATTATGAAGTATATTGCGACGCTTCTCGTCGAGGACTTGGAGCAGTGCTTATGCAGGAGGGAAGAGTTGTTTCGTATGCCTCACGATAGCTTAAGCCCCATGAGTTGAATTATGCTACACATGATTTGGAGTTAGCAGCCATAGTGCATGCATTGAAGACATGGAGACATTTCCTCATCGGAAATCATTGTGAGGTGTACACGGATCACAAGAGTTTGAAGTACATCTTCACGCAGAAGGAGCTGAATCTCAGGCAAAGGAGATGGTTGGAGCTCATCAAGGACTATGATATGAGATTGCATTATCACCCCGGAAAAGCTAACATAGTAGCTGATGCGTTGAGCCGCAAGAGCCATGTCAACATGCCCATGACTGGAGAGTTACCAAAGGAGTTAGCCAAGGACCTTCGTGAGCTATGTTTGGAGATAGTTCCGAGAGGCTATGTTGCAGCATTGGAGATTCAATCTACTTTGATGGATAAGATCAGAGAAGCCCAGAAGACTGACAAGGAGATTGCCTCTATAAAGGAGAAGATGAGCAAAGGAAAAGCTAAAGGATTTCATGAGCATGAGCACGATACTTTATGGTTTGAGGACCACGTTTATGTGCCTAATGATCCGGAGATCAGGAAGTTGATTCTGCAAGAGGCCAATGATTCGCCTTATTCGATTCACCCAGGAAATTCCAAGATGTATCTGGATTTGAAGGACACTTTCTGGTGAACCGGAATGAAGAAGGATATTGCGGAGTATGTAGCAGTATGTGATGTATGTCAGAGAGTGAAGGCAGAGCATCAGAAGCCAGCAGGATTGCTACAGCCATTGCCGATACCCGAATGGAAGTGGGATAAACTAGGCATGGATTTTATCACGGGATTGCCCAGGACTCGTTCAGGCTATGACTCGATTTGGGTTGTAATTGATCGTTTGACAAAGGTAGCTCATTTCATCCCAGTGAAGACCACTTACACGGGTGCTAAGTTGGCAAAGATATACATGACCAAGATCGTATGTCTGCATGGAGTTCCGAGGAGCACTGTATCAGATAGAGGAACCCAGTTTACCTCAAAGTTCTGGAATCACTGGCACAAAACTTTGGGTACCAGGCTAGAGTTCAGTACAACTTTTCATCCGCAGACAGATGGACAGACAGAGTCAATCAAATTTTGGAGGATATGCTGAGAGCCTGTGCGCTAGATTATGGATCTAGTTGGGAAGACAGTTTGCCATATGCAGAATTCGTTATCAATCCAGGTTGAAGATGGCCCCTTTCGAAGCCTTGTACGGAAGGAGGTGCAGAACCCTGTTGTTGTGGGATGAAGTTGGAGGCCACCAGTTGTTTGGACCAGATTTGATAAGGAGTCTGAATAGAAGGTGAAGTTGATTCGCGATAGGCTCAAGGTAGCCCAGTCCAGGCAGAAGAGCTATGCAGATTCAAAATGCAAGGAAACAGTTTACGAAGTCAGAGACAGAGTTTATCTTCGTGTATCTCCCCTTCGAGGAGTTAAGCGCTTTGGAGTTAAGGGAAAGTTAGCGCCACGTTTTGTGGGACCATACAAAGTTTTGGAGCGTATGGGGGAAGTTGCCTACAAACTGGGACTGCCCGAAGGATTGTCGAGAGTTCACGATGTGTTCCACGTTTCCCAGTTGAAGAAGTGCCATGCAGAGATGGCAGATATACCGCTGAGAGATACAGTGCCGCTGGAGGCGATTCAGTTGGACAGTCATCTGACTTACGAGGAGAAACCAGTCAAAATTCTTGAGTATGCCAGCCGAGTCACCCGCAGCAAGGTTATCATGTTTTGCAAAGTTCAGTGGAGCCACCACACCAAGGATGAAGCCACCTGGGAGCGAGAGGAAGATCTGCTGAAGGACCTTTCTAGTCAACCCGAATCTCGAGGGCGAGATTCATCTTAAGGGGGGTAGGTTTGTAACATCCCAAATTTTCGAATTGGAATGTTATACACTAGATCATCATTGCATATCATATTTTATTTGCTTTTGGCCTGATCCAGAAATTCTACGCAACTCAAGGACCCTCGGAGAGAGTTGGGGATTTCGTTATTTTCATATTTGAGTTTTTTCTCAAATTTTGAAATTAGGATCATTTGATTTTATTTATTTATCTTCAATTATTTCAATTATAAAAATATGAGAGAGAGAATAAAATGAATTTCCCAAAAATAAAGAAATATTGAGGATTTCATAAAAAAATCAAATAAGATTTTATTTTTGGAGTTTTTGCTATTTTATTCGAATTTCGGAAAATTCCACGTTTTTCAACTGCATTTTAGGGCCAAGAAAATGTTTTGGCATTTTTATATTTTTATTTATTTTTCTAGGATTTTTTTTTTTTGTTCATGGAATTGTTTTAAAAAACCGCCACGGATCGGGTCAAGGCCCACCAGCTAACCCAAAGCCAGCCCGCCGCCGTCTCCCACTCCGGACCGGGACCGGAGTCCCGATCGCCGCCGCCGCTTGAGTCCGGGAGGCCACGCCGCCACGCCGCCCGCTCCCGCAAGCCACGGCTGCCCCCTTAAATATCGACCCGGCCACCTCGAGCCCCACACCGAGCCGCCGCCAAAAGCCACCGCCGCCCACGCTTGCGCCGCCGCCGCCGCCGCCGCCGCCACCCCACGCCGCCCGCCGCCACCCGAAGCCCCACCGGACTTCGTCGGAGCCCGAGCCAAGGTAGCGCCCCGCCGCGCCGGTTTTCTGAACAAAACCGATCCTTTTTAGAAAACACTAGGTTTTATTTTTTAAATCGGTTTTTTTTCGGTTTATTTATTTAGCGAGCGTTCGCTCGTTCGTTAGTTTTAACGGACGAGTTCACCGTTTAGTTGCTGTTAACGAACGTCCGTTCGTTAATCCGTTCGTTAGTTTCTCTTTTTCTCGGATTTTCCGCGATTATTTCTGATCGCGATTTCTGATCCGATTTTCGTTCTAGTATAACTTTTTGCTAGTTTATCGAAATCAGGCGATTCAAGCGCCTAGAGTTTCGTCTTGAAACCCTCTTTCCGTTTAACCAACTCAAACGAGTTTTTGCTTCTGTAAAATTTGACTTAGGTCCAGATTAGTAAATGAAGCTTGTTTCTTTCGCCGTTTGTGTTTCGTTGCTTCGTTCGATTTGATTCTTTTTGCAAACCGGAGTTCCTAAGTTGAACTTTCTGGTTAGTTCTCTTATTTGAGTTTTACCTGTGAATTAGATGAGTACTTATTGTATGCTTGTTTGTTTGCGATAGAGTACCCGGAGTGCGCTGCTTGCTACTTTGAATCTCTAGGTTTCACGGATCATCAGCAAGGCAAGTAACACTTTGATCATACCTCTTTACTACCCAGTTTTATTGCATTAGATCAATCCTTAAACAATTGCATGATTAGGATCTGATTAATATGTGGGTTTTGGGAAGTAGATGAGGTAGTACCTATTACCTGCTTCATTATCAAACCCTTGGGAGTTACTTCTACGTTTGCTTATTGCCATGCTATGCTGGTAGACGTGGATTGGGTGAGTGTACCCATGACAGATGTGAGATTGTTATTTAATGGTTTATTTAAGGTGGCAACTTAAAAACACTTCCGGGTGGATTGAGGCACCTGGGTATTCTAGCGATTGCCCGTTCTTCTTTATGGACCGCCACCCAGGCTCAAAGGGTCATGAGATTATTCATGCTAGAAACTTCTGTGTGCAGCCACAAGCTACTATGGGCTCTAGCATAGTTGATTAAGTCGTGCGAACTCTTACAGTGGTAGACTAGCAGATGTAGGGGATGTAGGTTGGTACTGTCTACCCGATCGTAAGGTGCTAGCGCTTCTGAAAGACTATGTCTCGGTCATCCGATTCTCAAACACCATGTAGTGCGAGAAATCCAACGGAGGAGATCGAGTCTTGTGGGGAAAAGTGCGCAAACCTCTGCAGAGTGTATAAACTAATCATGGTTAGCCGTGTCCCCGGTTATGGACGTTTTGAGTATCTAGTACTTGGATTATCATGTGAATCTCATCATGTTACTTTAATTAATTTTGTTGGGTTTAATGATGATGTTTAATTGGGATTGAGAGGGTGTCTATCTTCTCAATGTTTAACAACCACCATGATAGTTAAATAAAATTTACTCCTTTGCAGTAGGGAAAATGGCTTTATGCAAAACTGTAACCATAGAGATTACCACCAGCCATATATGCATGTAGTATAGCATATTTCGGTTCATTACTCTCTATGTGTTACATTGCCAGCATATTCCATGTGCTGACCCATTTTCGGGCTGCAACGTTCATGTTGCAGACTTTCCAGACGACGAGTAAGGTGCCTTAGGTCGTGGTTCTATACTCAGTGATGCCGTTGGAGTTTATCGACTCACTTATCTTCCAAGCCTTCCGCTGTTATCGTTATTTTTTTTCGCGAATACGCAAGATGCGTATCATTCCATTGATAGGTAGAAAACAAGAGTGGCAGGATTACACGGGTAAAACTTCACCACGTACACAGAGCTGGCGTGGGGAAGCGGTACATGAGCAGGAAGGAAGAGGGTGCTCAGCCCCAACCTAGCAATCTACTCATCAAGGGGGCAAAAAGTTAGCAACGTCCTTGGCCCCGGCCAGAGCCCATGCCCGAGCGTCGTCTTTGATGCTCTGAACAAGAAGCGTAGCGGAGGGGTTCATGTGGTCGAAGATGCATGCATTACGGTGGCGCCAGATTGACCAAGCAGTGAGGAGGGCGATGGAGGCGAGACCTTTCCGCAAGGCTGCAGGGGCCCTCCTGGAGGAGTTAGCCCACCACTCCATGAAGCAATCGTCGGTGCCCGGAGGTGGAAGAGGCAGCCGGCACCAGGCGAGGATCTCATGCCAGATGGTCCGGGAGAATGGGCATTGGATGAGAAGGTGATCGAGGGTTTCCAGAACTTGGTCGCAGAAGATGCAGCGGTCGTCGTGTGGAAGGCCATGCCGCGCAAGACGGGCAGCGGACCAGCAACGGTCCTGCTTGCAAGCCACGCAAAGACCTGGATCCGCAGCGGGGCCCATGTGCGCCAGATCAACTTCCAGTTGGGCGCGATGGTGGAGCCAGCGAACATGGCTCGATAGCAGGAATGCGCAGAATAGATGCCCGAGTCGGTCCACCTCCAGCGTAACATGTCCGGGTCGAGAGAAAGGGTTACGGGCTGCAGGGTACGCCAAAGCTCGACATATTGCACCATCGCAGCCGGCCCCAGGGTGCCCTGAATGTCTCCCACCCAGGCCCTGTTCCTGAGGCCCTGCGCAACGGTCGTCGAACGCCTCCGGCGCTTAGGAACCAAAGCAAGGATGGACGGTGCAAGCTCGCCGACCGATCGGCCCGAGATCCAATGGTCTTTCCAGAACAAGCAAGAGTTCCCATCGCCAAGGATCCAGAAGGAGGAAGCATCAAAGATCGCCTGGGCCTCGGGGTCGAAGGGCAGATGGAGGTGCCGCCAGGGACGGGACAGATCGGTGGCTTGGAGCCAAAGCCAACTAGCACGAAGCGAAACGCCGGTACGCTGCAGGTCAAGGATGCCAAGCCTACCCAGCTCGAGGGGGCGGCACACTTTTTGCCAACTAACCAGGCAGCCTCCACGCGGGCCATCAGCTTTGCCGTGCCAGAGAAAGTCGCGCATGATCCTGTTGATTTTCTTGAGGATAGCGGGTCGGAGCGCCATGGCCATAAGAAGGTGAACGGGCATGGCGGCGAGAACATGGCGCACCATGGCTAGGCGTTCCCCTCTCGAGAGGAGGGACGCTCTCCAGGTTGGAAGCTTGCGCGCCATCCGCTCCACCAGGGGCATAAGAGCCAACGCGGAGACCTTTCTGGTCGAGAGTGGGATGCCAAGGTAAACGATGGGAAAGTGCGCGATCGGGCAGGCGAGCGTGTCCTCGACAAGCACAGTTTGCTCGGCCGTGCAACAGATCGGAGTGGCAGAGCATTTACGGAAGTTGGTGTGCAGCCCAGTCGCGGCGCCGAAGACACGGAGCAGCTCATGGATGACCTGAAGCTCATGGCGGTCCGGGTGGCAAAAGATAACCACGTCGTCAGCATAGAGGGAGATACTCGAGGCCATCCGGCGCTCGGTGAGGCGGCGCAGGGCTCCGGACCTGATGGCGTGCTGGAGCAGGGAGTTAAGCGCGTCGATGACCAGCGTGAAGAGCATGGGGGAGACGGGGTCCCCCTATCGGAGACCCTTCTCATGGCAAATGGGGGGGGCCCGGGTGGCCATTGAGGAGCACACGCGTTTTCGCCATTGAGAGGAGGATGGAGATCCACTCGGGCCATCTTGGGCCAAAGCCAAGGCGCCGAAGAAGCTGAAGGAGAAAGGGCCATGAGACAGAGTCAAAGGCGCGCGATGTCGAGCTTTAGGAGGATGCGGGGAGCCCTCATGTTGTGCAACTGACGGGCGGTCTGCTGAACCAAGATGAAATTGTCGTGGATGCAGCGTCCAGCGATGAATGCGCTCTGGTTGGTTGACACCATATCTCGAAGCCGCGGAGCTAGCCGAAAAGACAACACTTTGGCAAAAAGCTTAGCCAGGAGATGAATTAGGCTGATAGGCCTATAGTCCACTAGGGTGGTGGCGTCAGGTTTCTTCGGGAGGAGGGTGACAAGCGCTTCGTTGAGCTTCTGAAAGCCCAGGCCATTGAGGTGATAAAGCTTGTCGAAAGCGTCGCAGATGTCATGCTTGACGGTGTCCCAGCAGGCGCGCAAGAACTCCGAGGTGAAGCCATCCGGACCCGGGGCCTTGCCAGAGGGGAGCGATTTAACGGCCTCCCAGAACTCGGCCTCGGAGAAAGGAAGCTCCAACTCCGAGAGATCAAAGGAACGATCGTCGAAGGCCTCTAGGGCAAGGGTGGTGCTGCGCTCATCAGAGGAGCCGAGAATGCACGCAAAGTGGTGGAATGCAGCCTCGGCCATCCCAGCCTCGTCAGAAACCAGGGAGCCATCAACATCAAGCTGGAGGATGCGGGTTTTTTGCTTGCGCTGGGAGGCGTGGATCTTCAGGAAGGTGGAGTTCGTGTCACCCTCCCGGAGCCAAGAGAGGCGTACGCGCTGGCGGGCAATCGACCTCTCGAGGGATGACAGCCCTAGGTACTTCAGCTTGAGGCTTCTACGAAGCCAGGTCTCCGAGGGGGACAGGGGGCGCGAGTCCTGCGCCGCGTCGAGGCGAGCGATCAGCTCGCGAGCGACCAAAATCTGAAGGGCGACATTGCCGATGCAGCGTGCACTCCAACTTTGGAGGCGACGGGCAGTAAGCTTGAGGCGCAAGTAGATCCTCCTGAATGGGTCCGGATCTGGGGGCTCGCAGTTCCAGGCGTTACTCATGGTGTCTTGAAAGCCATCGAGATGAACCCAAAACCGCTCGAAGTGGAAGCGTTTGGGGCCGCCAGGATGCCTAGAACAGTCCAGCAGGAGAGGGGCGTGGTAAGAAGCGGCCGACGCGAGGCAACGGAGAAGGCAGTGCGGCTGGAAGTCCTCCCAACTAGGTGTGCAGAGAACTCGGTCATTCCGCACAAGGGTGGGGTTATCTTGCTCATTCGACCAAGTGTAGCGGTGGCCATGGAGGTAGATGTCACGCAACTCCAAGTCAGCGACAAAGCGGCGAAAACGACTCATAGAGCGATGGTGCAGCCGCCCATTATTCTTGTCGGCAGAGGACAAAATCATGTTGAAGTCACCTCCAACGATCCAGGGGCCCGCACAAGAGAGGCGGAATTCGTGGAGCTCGGCGAGAAAGGCCACCTTTGCATCGTCCTCCTGAGGCCCATACACGGCCGTAATCCACCAGTGCTGCGCGCCCGGGACAAGGGGTGTGACAAGGGCGGACACATGGTAGGTGCCAACCTCCGGCCTAGAGATAGCCTTAAGCCATATTTATTGCAATAAGTTCTCTTTTGAGACATTCGATGTAATGAGTGTGTGATTGCTACTCTGTTATAAATCCTTCAAGTATTATGCATGTCAGCATTACTGATCCAGGGATGACACTAAAGCACAGAGATCAGAGTGTTTGAGGTCTGGTCGCTACAAAAATTGGCTTGGTTTTTCACTTCTGCAGCTTGGATGACAACCTATCCTGACACCACTTCTCTTCCATTAGCAAAACCAATTTCAGATCATCTCGCATGTGCAATCAAAGTTGGCACCAGCATTCCTAAGTCAAAGGTTTTTAGATTTGAGAACTATTTGTTAAAGCACAACTCTTTCAAAGATATTGTTCAACCTGCCTGGAATATTCCTGTGGGTTTTACTGACCCTGCCAAGAAAATTAATGCTAAGTTCAAAAATTTGAGAAGAGCTCTCAAACTATGGGCCTGGAGCTTGCCATGTCTTAAAAAGCAGATTGAGGAGTTGACTGAATGTATTTTCCTGTGGGACATGTTGGAGGAATACAGAGATCTGACCATTTTTTACAGCAATTGCAGATCTATATTGAAAGAATTCTTCTTGAAAGTTCTCATCAGTCAGAAGATTGGTTGGAAGCAGAGAGGTAAAATCAAGGGCGTTAAGTTTGGAGATGAGAACACAAAATTCTTCCATACAAAAGCCTCAATCAATCACAGACATAACAAAATTGCCATGTTGCGAATGATGACCAAATGGAAATTATTGATCATGAGGGTAAAGTTGCAATTCTATGGGAGGTTTCTAAGAAAAGATTAGGACAATCCAATGGCCACACCATGCACTTTGGTTTAAATGACTTGTATGAGCACAGAGTGGATCCTCGTCTTTAAAGATCTTGAGAAACCTTTTGCACATGAGGAAATTGATGAGGTGGTGAAGAACTTACCCATAGACAAATCACCAGGTCCTGATGGATTTAAAAATGACTTTCTTAAAGCTTGTTGGGATATTATCAAAGAGGACATTTCTAAGCTTATTATGGTCTTTCATGCTGGTAATGTTAATCTTTAGAGTATAAACACTTCATTTATAACTCTGATAGCAAAAAAGGAAGTGTCAGTCTCCTAATGATTTTAGACCAATCTCACTGCTAAATGGAGTGCTCAAAATTATTACAAAGTTGCTGGCTAATATACTGCAAAAAGTGATTCTCAAGATGGTGCACATTAATCAATATGGATTTCTAACGAGCAGAGTGATTCAGGATTGTCTTGGTTGGGCTTATGAATATATTCATCAGTGTCACAAATCAAAGGAAGAAATGTTATTGATCAAACTGGATTTTGAAAAGTCATTTGACACTATTGAGCACCAAGCTATTATTGACATTCTGAGAGCAAAGGGATTTGGAGAGAAGTGGATTTCATGGATGCAATTAATTTTCACATCTGCTTCTTCAACTGTAACGCCCTCGATGCGGCTATATCTCCCACGTGTCGAAGCACGACTTAGAGGCATAACCGCATTGAAAGCAATGTCGCAAGTGAGGTAATATTCGCACAATCCATGTAATACATAAGGGAAAAGATACATAGTTGGCTTACAATCGCCACTTCACACAATTACAAGAATAAAGCATTACATCATCCAGATACAATCAAGGTCCGACTACGGAACCAAAATAAAAGAAGAACCCCAAATGCATAAAGGACCTCGATCGACCCCAACCGGGCTCCACTCTCGATCAACTAGAACGAAACAACACAAAGGGCAAGATCTTCATCAAGCTCCTCCTTGAGCTTAGATGCGCCACCGCCGGCAACATAGGCACCGCAAACTGGTTTTTGAAGTATCTGGTGAGTCACGAGGACTCAGCAATCTCACACCCGCGAGATCAAGACTATTTAAGCTTATGGGTAAGGTAAAGGCATGAGGTGGAGCTGCAGCAAGCGACTAGCATATACGGAGGCTAACATACGCAAATGAGAGCGAGAAGAGAAGGCAAAGCACGGTCGATAAAAGTATGATCAAGAAGTGATCCTATAGCAACCTGCGTCAAGCATAACTCCAACACCGTGTTCACTTCCCGGACTCCGCCGGAAAGAGACCATCACGGTAACACACACGGTTGATGTATTTTAATTAAGGTCAACTTCAGGTTTTCTACAACCGGACATTAACAAATTCCCATCTGCCACATAACCGCGGGCACGGCTCTCGAAAGTTTATACCTGCAGGGTGTCCCAACTTAGCCCATGACAAGCTCTCGCGATCATCGAAGAATAGACCTTCACCCAAGACACTCGATCGGACTCGGTATCCCGTACATCAAGACATTTCGACAATGGTAAAACAAGACCAGCAAGACCGCCCGATGCGCCGACAATCCCGATAGGAGCTGCACATATCTCGTTCTCAGGGCAACACCGGATGAGACAGGCTACGAGTAAAACCAGCCCTCGAGTTGCCACGAGGTGGCCCATGAGGGCTCGGTTCGACCAACACTTAGACAAGCACCGCCCGGGGCTGAAATAAAGATGACCCTCGAGAGAGCGACTCCCAAGGGAAAAGTAGGTGGTGGTGAGGCAAATGGTAAAAGGCAATGTTGGGCCTTGCTGGACAAGTTTTATTCAAAGCGAACTGTCAGGGGGGTCCCATAAATCACCCGACCGCGTAAGGGACGCAAAATCCGGGAACATAACACCGGTATGACGGAAACTAGGGCGGCAAGAGTGGAACAAAACACTGCATAAGGCCGAGCCTTCCACCCTTTACCAAATATATAGATGCATTAATAATATATAAGAGATATTGTGATATCCCAACAAGTAAACATGTCCCAACAAGGAACAAGATCTCCATGTTCCAACAAGGAACAAACTTCATCTTCACCGCAACTAACAACGCTATAAGAGAGGCCGAGCAAAGCGGTAACATAGCCAAACAACGGTTTGCTAGGAATGGTGTCAAAGGTTAGAGGTTTGACATGGCAATTTGGGAGGCTGACAAGCAAAAGGTAGGCATCGTAGCATTGGCATAGCAAAAGAGCGAGCAAACTAGCATAGCAAAGATAGTAGTGATTTCGAGGGTATGGTCATCTTGCTCGCAAGGTTCTCGAGTTGTCGAAGACTTGATCCTCGTGGCGTTCTCAACAGGTTCCTCGTACACGCACTCGCCTCCGGCTTTACCCAAAGCAAGAACACAAGCAACGGAACCACAATCAAACAAGGAACAATGCACAAGCAATATGATGCAATACATGACATGCTATGCGAGATGTGATATGCAATGCATATGTATGCTCCGGAAGGAAAATGATGAACTGGCATCAACTTGGCAAACCAAGTATGCCGCTGAAAGATGAGATGATTTCGGTTGAAATCGATATAAAGATCACCGAATCGGATGCACGGTTTGCAAATGACAAGCAAAACAAGAATGACGCAAATCTGCGTTTAACAGCCCGATGCTACTTAGCACGCAACACAAAACTATGCTACAGCACCCCAACATAAAAACAAAGCATATGGCAACGAACTACAGGAGATGCTTAACAATAGAGGAACACTGAGCTACGGCTAAATCACATCATAACATGTTCAAACAAGCATGGTGAAAGTGCTCAAAATATCAGGTTCACAGACTTAGTGAAAATACTAACATACCAGGAATTAACATCAGGAAGGCATGTTTAGAGCAAGCAAACAACATGCTACAGGAACTTATAATAGCAAAGCAAGGCATGACATGATTCTACTCAAAGCATATTTCAATAGTCCCTTACTGACCATAAGCCAAAAAGGACTCTAAGAAATGATGGCACCCATGTAAACATGGCAAGTTTTATTACAGATTTATACATGGCAGGAACAACAATTAGTAGGCATGTTCGTGAGCTCGAAACAAACACTACAGAGCAATAAATGGCATGGCAAGGCAACCAACAGCAAGAAGGCATGTTTATGAAGCTAAGCATGGCAAGAGCAAGGTCATAGCATACACGGATCAACCACAACGACCTCGTGAAAATTGAATCTAATACAAACAGTCTGCCAGGAAACATTTTCAAGCAACTTTGGAGCAAGATTACAACATGTTCCAGCAGGCTATAATTGCAACCAAGTGGATGAATGGATAGAGCATGACATGTATATCAAAACATGTTTATAGAGCATCTCCAGATTATGCATAGAATGATTAGTGGAAGCATGTTAACATGGCATCAAATTATAACAGAATCTGTCAGGAAAACAGCAACAGCAACTACCCTACTTTACAAGCTTGATACACTCAGCACACAACTCACAAAAATACAAGGTCAACACCTATGGAAAGATGGCATGTCCTAGTCCAACATTCATGTAGAGCTCATACTCATAGGATGCACACATAAATCATGGCAAAAATGACAAAAGAGCTCGAACCGATAAAATTCTGAAACTAACAATCTGAAGCCTTCTTCCAACAGCATTTCGGGCATCAAGATGAGCTCAAATGCAAATGATGCAATGGAATGAAATGATGTACTCGTCGAGACGAACAATTTGACATATTATAAGTCCGAAACGGAGCCACGGTTGTGGAGATGTGATGCGTTGAAAACTGCACGAAATAATCACAGATCTGGGGACTTAGTGGATTTTTACCTCCGGGAAAGTCAACCCGGGACGACGCGGTACCGGGACGGAGTGGTACGGGACGGGTGCGGGTGCGTTTGGTTCGGGGGAGTGGTGGATCTGGTCCCGGCGACCGGATCTCGCCGGAGACGGGGAAGATGGCCGGCGCCGGCGTGGATCCGGCGACGAAATGGCCGGGGCGGGCGCGGACGTCGAGGAGGAAGAGCGGCGGACGGCGGTGGAGGCGCTGGGCGCCGGCGGGGAGCAGGCCGCGATGGGCGGCGAAGCCCGGCAGGGCGCGGGAAGGCGGCCGGCGGGCGAGAAGCCGGGCGGCGGGCGCGAACGGCGGCGCGCGGAATGATCAAAGCGGCGGCGGGCGGCCGCCCACGGGCGCGGCGGGCGGCAGCAAGCAGCGCGGAAGGCGGCACCGACGGCGCCAAAGCCGGGCGACGGCGGTGGCGAGGCACCGACGGCCGGAGGCGGAGGCCGGATGGCGCGGCGCGGCGACCAATGGCCGCCGCAAAAGGTCGCCCGGCGGGAGGAGGCGGGCGCGCGCCCAGATCGGACCGGGCGGGCTGCCTCGGCCCGACGGAGACCTGGCGGGCGCGCGGTGGAACGGGCGGCGGCGTGGACACGTGGCGGCCTCGGATTCGCCGGGTGCGCGGCGGCGGACGCGTCCGGCGGCTGGACGGACATGTCCGGCGGCGCGCGGGGGAAGAGGCTAGGGTTCATCTGCGCGAAAATTCGGGGAGGCACACATATATATAGGTAGAGGGAGCTAGGAGAGTCCAAATGAGGAGCGGTTTTGCCACGCGATCGTGATCGAACGACCAAGAGCATGGAGGGAGTTTGGTGGGTTTTGGGCCACTTTGGAAGGGTGTTGGGCTGGAAACAAAGAGGCCTTTCACGGTTACCGGTTAACCGTTGAGTACCAAACGACCTCCAAATGGCACGAAACTTGACAGCGGTTCACGGTGCTATACCAAGGCCGCTTGGCAAACCTCGGGCCATTCCGAGAAAGTTTAATACCCGCACACGAAAGAGAGAAGAGGGGACGCCGGATGACATAGGAGCGCCGGATTGCAAAACGGACAACGGGGAAAATGCTCGGATGCATGAGACGAACATGTATGCAAAATGAAATGCACATGATGACATGATATGAAATGCAAATGATGACGTGGCAAAGTGCAACACGCAAGCAAATGACATGGCAACGACGACGAATAACTGGCGGACACCTGGCGCATCGGATCCGGGGTGTTACAACACTCCACCACTACGAGAGGATCTCGTCCCGAGATCTAGAATGGCACCGGAGGGAAAACGAAAGAGAAGAGGTAAAACTAAGTTGCTTCTTTGACGAACGAGTGAAACCACAAACCTTGAGAGGTCGAGCAATTTAAAAGAAAGGGTACAACAGAGATGAACGAGATTTCGAACAATCCGGTAGAAAAGAGGAACAAGGAGTATGACGAGAATTTGAAGGTTGAAACAACACTCCGGTTGAATGGATAAGCATTAAAAGAACACGATCCTCACAACTTGAGATGATGAGTGAATAGAGCAACATCACCATGCCTCCGGAAGAAAGAATAGAAGATAGATTATTGGAATAACAGAATGGTGAAGAAAATGACATCTTCTGCCACAATTGAATTTGGAAGGCATCCTTGCAAGAAGGTTAGAATAGAGTTGTTGGAGAATCAACAACGAGAAGCACAAGCTTGTTGTGGGCTTATGGCAAACATCTCAAGACTATGAGGTGACAACCGGCCACAATTGGAAAACATTGATTTGATTGAGAGCACCAAAAGAGATGAACAACTTCTTCCACCGAGGTGATAGAGAGACAGCTTGGATCATAGATAAACACCACAAATAGCAACATTCCTTAGGAAAGGCTTTAGGTGAAATCTATACCAAGATAACTCCAAGGAAGAGATTGATGGATTTAAAATACCTCACTTTTGACACCAAAGGAATCATGAAACATGAAGGAAATTGTCAAGAGTGATATAACACCACCTCAAAAGATAAGGTAGAAAGAATTGCACTTCGGATGCAAGATGAAGAATACTTGAGCTCCTCAAAACAAAACAAGTGTTGGGCACCCTGTTTAATTTTGAGTATAGCTTGGCGGATCATAACTTCAAGAGAAAATCTTGAAGAACAATTGAGGAATGAAAAGAATCGTTGACGAACCACCATGTAGAGCCTCCATGAAGAACTCCGGTAAACAAAAGGAATGAAAAGAAAGATAAATTGAAATCACAAGGTGAATCCTTGCAATGATTTAGATGGATCTTCGTGACGAAGAGAGCTTGGAACTCCGGGAAAAAGAGAAGATGAAACAAATGAAACCGAGAATTTTAAGGGCCTCCGGAATAAAGAATTAATCACTTGGATGAACAAGAATAAGAATTATGTTATGCTTATCCTTCACCAATTAAATTGATGACAACCAACGGATTTGGCATACTACTTATTCTCGAAGAAAGGATTAAAAGAGATATAGCGTAAACTTGAGAAGGTCTTCAACGAACCACCGGTAGGATTGGAACAACAAATGAATTGATACGATGACGAAGGAAGAGAAATCTTGAACGAACCACCGTAAAAATTGAAAATGTGAGTAGCAAAGGCACAATTCACCGGGAAGAATTGCAAAATGAATGAAGATACTTGAGGGGATTTAGATACAAGTGGACGAAGAGATCATGAGTTTATTAGAGAAAACTTGAATGATGCACCGGTAGAATATGGAGAAGGAGAGCTAAAAGCTGAGAATGAATAAACTCGAAAAGGATGGCCTCCGTAGGAATAAAATGGAAAGAACTCACGAAATGCTCCGGATGGGTGAAAAGATTCTCACAATCGAAAACAATTATGAGAGGATGGCAAAAAGCTAGCACCAAGAATCTTGAAGAGAATAGAGCAAGATTAAAGAGAAACTCTTCTTCGGTCTTCAAATGATGAGAATGACAACGAGAAACAGCACCAAGAATTATTGAGGCACACCGAAGAATCAAAAGCGAAGAGGTTGAGCCAACTATGAAAATAATTTGAAAGATCTTGAAGGAAGACATTTGATGATGATAAACTCATTCTTCGCCAAACTTCGAGAAGAATTTAGAATAGCTCTGGGAAATAGAAGAGTCAGGTAAGATCCTGGGAAAAGACCTGTGGGTTAGGGCCCACTCAAAAGAAACACCGTTGAAGGATTGCTTGAAATAGAGATTGCACCGGTAGAATTAAATGGCTTGAATGAGATAATAATCTCGAAAGAGCTTGAACGAATGCAGAGTGGAAAACACGAATCTTCAAGATATCTTGAGCACTCCGGAATAACAAATAGCGAGAAGTAGAATGATAATGAGGTGCACCGGCATGAGAAGACATTGAAATGAGGAAAAAGGTATGATCAACAAAACTTGACTTGAATCCACCGGAGAAGAAAAAGAACGAAGGATGATGAACTTGAAGCTGTTGAGCATCTTCATGGGAAATCACCGGATAAGAACATTGATTGAAAAGAATGAAGAGACTTCACATGAATAAATGGATATTTGATTAAGAAATCTGAGTCCTTGAAGAAAAAGGGTGGGTGGGCGGGAAAAGCAAAGGCAACTTGGAGACGAATGAAACAAACACCGTTGAGAAAACTTAGAATTGATCTTGCGGATGGGGAGAATGATGGGATCATCTCGAAGAGAAGCACGCCGGTAGAAAAGGATTGACATGACAATCTCGATTGTCGAGAAGGATTGGTATTCACATCGGAATATGAGAACACCATTTCGGAAAGGTATGGGATCAACACTTGACATTGAAGCAACTCGAATACCACAACTCAAAACAAAAACAAAGGATTGGCTTTCAGAATAAGCCGGAACAAACATATGATAGAGATTTCGTCCGAAGTTTTCGTGGTGGGGCCTACACGGGCTCAATCGTACAGCACCATCATGTACAAGGTAGTGCACATGACATACGAAGCGTCCCCGAGTCGGCATAGCCAAGGACTCTTTAAGACACAACGAGACCACCGGTAAACCAACCGTGAATAGGCGGACCACTAGACGTCGAACCCCAATTTCATATCATACATCCGTCGGAAAGATATCCTAAGAGCTACTTGAATTCCCACCTATGAAACTCCCGAAACTTTCTGGTTATGCAATCAGGTGTTGGGGATACAGGGGAGCAATATATCTCACTCAAACTAACAATCCCTACATCCAGCTGTATCCATCCGTCAACACATAACCAAGAAACCTTCGGAAATCGTCTACCTCAACCTTCGAAAAGCATCCGTTATACGAAGTCATGGCAATACTCCCGCACTCACCTCAAGATCGGGTTAGCGGGATTATCTCACCAACAACTGCATAAAAGAGATTTTCGATGTCGGCGCATTAAACTCGGTATTCCAGAACTGCAACGATAAAATTATGATGACAACACCTCGGAGCTCAACTCCCCGGGACACTGCCACAACCCCTAATGACAGGAGGCACCAAGACAATGTTGTCATCATAAAACCATCGGAACGATTCCAAGATACCCGCGTGATCCTAAAAAAAATTTTAGTGAAATTTGAGAAGAGAAGAGTCAAAACTCTACGTCAGGAGACCTCACCGTAAGGTCAAGGGACCGAGGAGTAAAAGGAATTCCTAAACTCTCCGATATATATAATCCTAAATGACTCAAAACATTTTTCTAGACACAACTCGCCACTAAAAACGATCAAGCAAAGGGGGCTCCTAAGGTCGGGATGGCTCGATTACCAACTTGTAACGCCTCGATGCGGCTATATCTCCCACGTGTCGAAGCACGACTTAGAGGCATAACCGCATTGAAAGCAATGTCGCAAGTGAGGTAATATTCGCACAATCCATGTAATACATAAGGAAAAGATACATAGTTGGCTTACAATCGCCACTTCACACAATTACAAGAATAAAGCATTACATCATCCAGATACAATCAAGGTCCGACTACGGAACCAAAATAAAAGAAGAACCCCAAATGCGACAAAGGACCTCGATCGACCCCAACCGGGCTCCACTCTCGATCAACTAGAACGAAACAACACAAAGGGCAAGATCTTCATCAAGCTCCTCCTTGAGCTTAGATGCGCCACCGCCGGCAACATAGGCACCGCAAACTGGTTTTGAAGTATCCGTGAGTCACGAGGACTCAGACAATCTCACACCCGCGAGATCAAGACTATTTAAGCTTATGGGTAAGGTAAAGGCATGAGGTGGAGCTGCAGCAAGCGACTAGCATATACGGAGGCTAACATACGCAAATGAGAGCGAGAAGAGAAGGCAAAGCACGGTCGATAAAAGTATGATCAAGAAGTGATCCTATAGCAACCTGCGTCAAGCATAACTCCAACATCAGTGTTCACTTCCGGACTCACGGAAAGAGACCATCACGGTAACACACACGGTTGATGTATTTTAATTAAGGTCAACTTCAGGTTTTCTACAACCGGACATTAACAAATTCCCATCTGCCACATAACCGCGGCACGGCTCTCGAAAGTTTATACCTGCAGGGTGTCCCAACTTAGCCCATGACAAGCTCTCGCGATCATCGAAGGAATAGACCTTCACCCAAGACACTCCGATCGACTCGGTATCCCGTACATCAAGACATTTCGACAATGGTAAAACAAGACCAGCAAGACCGCCTGATGCGCCGACAATCCCGATAGGAGCTGCACATATCTCGTTCTCGTGGCAACACCGGATGAGACAGTTACGAGTAAAACCAGCCTCGAGTTGCCACGAGGTGGCCCTGAGGCGGCTCGGTTCGACCAACACTTAGACAAGCACCGCCCGGGGCTGAATAAAGATGACCCTCGAGAGAGCGACTCCCAAGGGAAAAGTAGGTGGTGGTGAGGCAAATGGTAAAAGGCAATGTTGGGCCTTGCTGGACAAGTTTTATTCAAAGCGAACTGTCAGGGGGGTCCCATAAATCACCCGACCGCGTAAGGGACGCAAAATCCGGGAACATAACACCGGTATGACGGAAACTAGGGCGGCAAGAGTGGAACAAAACACTGCATAAGGCCGAGCCTTCCACCCTTTACCAAATATATAGATGCATTAATAATATATAAGAGATATTGTGATATCCCAACAAGTAAACATGTCCCAACAAGGAACAAGATCTCCATGTTCCAACAAGGAACAAACTTCATCTTCACCGCAACTAACAACGCTATAAGAGAGGCCGAGCAAAGCGGTAACATAGCCAAACAACGGTTTGCTAGGAATGGTGTCAAAGGTTAGAGGTTTGACATGGCAATTTGGGAGGCTGACAAGCAAAAGGTAGGCATCGTAGCATTGGCATAGCAAAAGAGCGAGCAAACTAGCATAGCAAAGATAGTAGTGATTTCGAGGGTATGGTCATCTTGCTCGCAAGGTTCTCGAGTTGTCAAGACTTGATCCTCGTAGGCGTTCTCAACAGGTTCCTCGTACACGCACTCGCCTCCGGCTTTACCCAAAGCAAGAACACAAGCAACGGAACCACAATCAAACAAGGAACAATGCACAAGCAATATGATGCAATACATGACATGCTATGCGAGATGTGATATGCAATGCATATGTATGCTCCGGAAGGAAAATGATGAACTGGCATCAACTTGGCAAACCAAGTATGCCGCTGAAAGATGAGATGATTTCGCTTGAAATCGATATAAAGATCACCGAATCGGATGCACGGTTTGCAAATGACAAGCAAAACAAGAATGACGCAAATCTGCGTTTAACAGCCCGATGCTACTTAGCACGCAACACAAAACTATGCTACAGCACCCCAACATAAAAACAAAGCATATGGCAACGAACTACAGGAGATGCTTAACAATAGAGGAACACTGAGCTACGGCTAAATCACATCATAACATGTTCAAACAAGCATGGTGAAAGTGCTCAAAATATCAGGTTCACAGACTTAGTGAAAATACTAACATACCAGGAATTAACATCAGGAAGGCATGTTTAGAGCAAGCAAACAACATGCTACAGGAACTTATAATAGCAAAGCAAGGCATGACATGATTCTACTCAAAGCATATTTCAATAGTCCCTTACTGACCATAAGCCAAAAGGACTCTAAGAAATGATGGCACCCATGTAAACATGGCAAGTTTTATTACAGATTTATACATGGCAGGAACAACAATTAGTAGGCATGTTCGTGAGCTCGAAACAAACACTACAGAGCAATACATGGCATGGCAAGGCAACCAACAGCAAGAAGGCATGTTTATGAAGCTAAGCATGGCAAGAGCAAGGTCATAGCATACACGGATCAACTACAACGACCTCGTGAAAATTGAATCTAATACAAACAGTCTGCCAGGAAACATTTTCAAGCAACTTTGGAGCAAGATTACAACATGTTCCAGCAGGCTATAATTGCAACCAAGTGGATGAATGGATAGAGCATGACATGTATATCAAAACATGTTTATAGAGCATCTCCAGATTATGCATAGAATGATTAGTGGAAGCATGTTAACATGGCATCAAATTATAACAGAATCTGTCAGGAAAACAGCAACAGCAACTACCCTACTTTACAAGCTTGATACACTCAGCACACAACTCACAAAAATACAAGGTCAACACCTCTGGAAAGATGGCATGTCCTAGTCCAACATTCATGTAGAGCTCATACTCATAGGATGCACACATAAATCATGGCAAAAATGACAAAAGAGCTCGAACCGATAAAATTCTGAAACTAACAATCTGAAGCCTTCTTCCAACAGCATTTCGGGCATCAAGATGAGCTCAAATGCAAATGATGCAATGGAATGAAATGATGTACTCGTCGAGACGAACAATTTGACATATTATACGTCCGAAACGGAGCCACGGTTGTGGAGATGTGATGCGTTGAAATCTGCACGAAATAATCACAGATCTGGGGACTTAGTGGATTTTTACCTCCGGGAAAGTCAACCCGGGACGACGCGGTACCGGGACGGAGTGGTACGGGACGGGTGCGGGTGCGTTTGGTTCGGGGGAGTGGTGGATCTGGTCCCGGCGACCGGATCTCGCCGGAGACGGGGAAGATCGCCGGCGCCGGCGTGGATCCGGCGACGAAATGGCCGGGCGGCGCGGACGCCGAGGAGAAGAGCGGCGACGGCGGTGGAGGCGCTGGGCGCCGGGGGAGCAGGCCGCGATGGGCGGCGAAGCTCCGCAGGGCGCGGGAAGGCGGTTGCAGGCGGGCGCGCGGCCGGCGGCGCGCGAACGGCGGCGGCGCCGGAATGCGATCAAGGCGCGCAGGTCGGCCGCGGGCGGCGCGGCGGCGGCAGCAAAGCGCGGAAGGCGGCACCGACGGCGGCTCAGCCGGCGACGGCGTGGCGAGGCACCGACGGCCGGAGGCGGAGGCCGATGGCGCGGCGGCGCGACGCCAGCGGCCGGCAACAAGGTCGCCCGGGAGGAGGCGGCGAGCGCCCCAGACGGACCGGCGGCCGGCCTCGGCCCCGGCCGGGCCGGGCGGCGGCGCGGTGGGAACGGGCGGCGGCGTGGACACGTGGCGGCCTCGGATTCGCCGGTCTTGCGGCGGCGGACGCGTCCGGCGGCTGGACGGACATGTCCGGCGGCGCGCGGGGGAAGAGGCTAGGGTTCATCTGCGCGAAAATTCGGGGAGGCACACATATATATAGGTAGAGGGAGCTAGGAGAGTCCAAATGAGGAGCGGTTTTCGGCCACGCGATCGTGATCGAACGACCAAGAGCATGGAGGGGAGTTTGATGGGTTTTGGGCCACTTTGGAAGGGGTGTTGGGCTGGAAACAAAAGAGGCCTTTCACGGTTACCCGGTTAACCGTTGGAGTACCAAACGACCTCCAAATGGCACGAAACTTGACAGGCGGTCTACCGGTGCTATACCAAGGCCGCTTGGCAAACGTCGGGCCATTCCGAGAAAGTTTAATACCCGCACACGAAAGAGAGAAGAGGGGACGCCGGATGACATAGGAGCGCCGGATTGCAAAACGGACAACGGGGAAAATGCTCGGATGCATGAGACGAACATGTATGCAAAATGAAATGCACATGATGACATGATATGAAATGCAAATGATGACGTGGCAAAGTGCAACACGCAAGCAAATGACATGGCAACGACGACGAATAACTGGCGGACACCTGGCGCATTGGATCCGGGGTGTTACATCAACTGTGATGTTGAATGGAGTTCCTGGCAAAAAAATACTGCAGAAGAGTTGTCAGACAGGGTGACCCTCTGTCTCCCTTAGTTTTTGTGTTGGCTGCTGATCTGCTTTAATCGGTTTTGAATAAATCCATGAGAAGGAACCTCATTACTCCACCATTTCAAGTTAACTCTTGCCCATACTTCCCAATAGTACAATATGCAGATGATACATTGGTACTTATGCAAGCAAATGCTAGACAACTAATATGCCTCAAAGCTCTATTAAACACCTTCGCACCAGCTACTGGATTAAAAGTAAATTGTGGGAAATCCATCATGGTGCGCATAAATATTGTAGAGAACAGAGTAAGGATTTCACCAACACTCTACAGTGTGCCAGGGGACAATTTCCTTTTACTTATCTAGGCCTTCCCCTGGGGATTTATAAACCTACTGTGGAGCAGTGTTTGCCTCTAGTCAACACAATTGCTAAGAGTTTAGCTGGTATCTCTACTTTTATGACTCGAGTAGGGAAGTTGTTGTTAGTCAAATCTGTGCTTGCATCTCTATCAGTCTTCTTCATGTGCTGTTTGGACATACCTTTTATTATTGAAAAGCAGATCATTAAGTATTTGAGACACTACCTATGGAGGAGCCCTGACATGGAGGACCATAGACCAGCACCGGTGGCCTGGTATACAGTTTGCAGACCCAAAAACCAGGGTGGCTTGGGAGTCATGGATATATATAAACAAAACAAAACTCTGCTCATGAAAAATCCACACAATTCTTCAATAGACATGATATTCCTTGGGTGAACCTAATTTGGGAAACTTATTACAACAATGGACAACTTCCAGCAGATCAAAAAGTGGGTTCCTTCTGGTGGAAATCAAACTTGCCTCTAATTGATAATTTAAAAAATATTGCCAGGTGCAATGTGGGTGATGGCAGAAGTGCTTTGTTCTAGGATGACATGTGGCATCAATTTGTTCTCAAGCACAAATTCGATCATCTTTATTCCTTTGTCATAAATCCACATACAAGTGTTCAACAAGTCATCAATAATATCTTCAGGATCTATTTCACCTACCACCGCAAACACAAGCATATGAGGAGTTCTTAGAAATGGAAGACATCTACATCTCTTTAAGGCAATTTTGAACACTTGGATGCACTGGATACATGGAGTTACATATGGGGAAAAGAATTTTATTCGTCCATTAAAGCGTATAATGTTATGATTGGTCACAAACAAACTCCACCAAGTTTCAACTGGATTTGGAAAAGCTCTTGTCAACCCAAGCACAAAGTATTCTTCTGGATGCTGCTACATGATAGAGTAAACACAAGGAATCTATTAAGAAGGAAAAGCTTTGAATTGGAAGTTTATAACTATGCAGTGAGGGATTGCCAGCAAGAAGAAACATTACATCATCTCTTTTGGGGGTGTCCCTTTGCTATTAGACGTTGGGATTATATTTGTCCTACCAGAACTCCTAATCTATCTGTCTTAGAAGCATATCAAGACCTCAAGGACAAGCTCAACTATGCTTTTTTCATGGAGATCATCATCCTGGGATCATGGGCTATATGGATATCCAGAAACAACAAAATCTTTGAAAATATCACACCCTCATTTCAAGGCTGGAAATTCATATTCAAGGAGGAGCTCAAGCTGCTAAAGTATAGGATGAAGAAGAAATATGAATCACAATTCTCTGCTTGGTTGGAGGCATTATTGTAAATGTAACTTTAGTTGTATATTCTTAGTTTTCTTAGCTCTTTTTAGCTTCTTTCTTTTTCCATTTCTCTCTTTCTTTTTTAGTTTTTAGATTAGTTTTAGTTTCTTTGTCCTCTTTGGGCTTATCTCAAGCCTATCAGACTATTTTTTCGTTTCTTCCTTTTTATAATTAATAAAAGTTGCAGTGGAGTTTTTACCCTACTATTTATAGTCAAAAAGTAATTACGCTTTAGTAAGAATATTGGTGTTAAGGTTTGTGATTCCCTATGCATGCACATGAAGTTAGTAGTTATGGAACGACCTTATATCCTACTAATGGTGAATTATTTAGCGTTAGTTATTTTCAATGCATGCTTATGACCGTTTTTGCTTTTTGGTTGGTCGTTTCTCAATCTATTTGCTCGCCTTCATTTGTACTAAGTGGGAAATGCTTGTGCGTCCAACTCCTTAAACCCCAAAGTTGTGCCAAATAAGTCCACCATACCTATCTATATGCGGTATTTCTATGTCATTCCAAGTAAATTTGCATGTGCCAACTCTAATTTTTCAAAATGAATTTACGTTTCGTGTGCCTGTACTGCTCATGAAGCGGCAGGGGGTGGCGAATATTTTCCATACTAGGTGTTTTATTCTCATGATGAGTGTTTATTCACTTGTCATTTGTAGCGACCCGACCCGAAATCGTTCAAGTCTCTGTGTAGCAGTACCATCCCAAGATCATGATGGCAGACACAGTACATTGATGAAAAGATTCAAAGTTCAATCACACTTGAATTTATTACACGATTCTCATATTGAGTCTTTATTACATCATAATAAATTCGATCGAAGGCTAACTCATGAGAAATAAACTAAATAAAGCTGCGGAAGCATATACGAATAGAGGGTCCATCACTCCATAGGGCATTTGCCAAGCATGGATCGTAGCCTGACTCCTGGTCGGAAAACTCCTCTGCAACCTAAGACATTGCAGCCGTGTAGGTCAGCATTTTTGAATATGCCGGCAAGTCATGAAGAGAGAACAACAATAAAATTACTAATACCACATGCAATTTGGCTGTGGGGCTCTAAGTTTTATGTTTTTGCGAAAAAGCCAATTTTTTCCTACAACAAAGGACTTGTTTGCAATTACTACAAAATGTTGGTTGTTATTGAGATGGTTCCGCCACCAATATCTCATTCCCAATTATTAAATAACCCCTCAATTAATTTATTAAGTTCAGTGTTGAGATTTCCGAAATACTCCAATTTCCATAGGCTCAAATTGTCCGTTACCGGGGACACAGCTAATCGATTAGGTCTTCACTCTGCAGAGTCTTGTGCACTTTACCCGCAAGAATCGTTCCCTCCCTTTAAGTATTCACACTGCCTAGTGTTTCAAGACAGGACGAACGAAACAAGGTCTTCCGAAGAGTTCCTCCGGGCCTCTCCCGGTGCCCTTCCAATCCTACCGTTCTTCTACATCTCATAGCACCGTCCGGCCAGAGTCACGCCTAGGGTCGACCAAGCCAGAGCCCATAATGGCTTGCGGCTGCACAGGTAAGCTTCCGTGAATGGGGTATCCATCCATCTCTTCGTGGCTGGGTGAAGCTTTCCGCAAGATGTCATGGCGCTTGTCCATGCATCCCGGCCATCCGCTGGTTCTTCCAGGGTGCCCGTCAATCGTCCTCCACCCAGTAGTAAATTTTGAAGTCCATCTTGAGCTTGAAGTCATGGGGTTGCCATCATCTTGATTCTCACATATCCCTTATGAATCACTCAAACTAACCCCATCTACGAAAGCATAGCAATCACTACATCGCCCCGGGCATTGGTAACAAGGGGAAAGGGTTCATCCTACCTCATGATACTACTCAAGAACATAACTTAAAATTCTCCTACTGCATGCATGGTGGGGAGGTATAATTCTAATGCCATAAAATCATAGGTATTGTAAAATATGATCAAATGACTTGCCTGGTTGACGGTCTTCGAAAGCTAGTGACTCATAATAGCAGGCCTCGCACTCCGGGAATTCTATCGAGTCAAACAATAGTAGAAAGAACTATACTACAATATAACATAACAGCAAGTTAATGTAAATCACTCAAGCACTCAAACCAAAACCAAAGAAAACTCAAAGAAAAACAAATCAAGGTTTTCATCACTTCAAGCAACAACTAAGAAATAGTTTTATCCTACTAAAACTATTCTTAACAGAACCTAAACAAGGTCTTTGCTAACTAACACAAAGGAAAACAACATATAAACAAGGTGCAAAAAGAATCACATCAAAAGCTATTATAGAACTCCTATTATGGGTAAAACAAAACTAGCAATAAAATAAAATAAAACTTTTAATTTACTGTAAATAAAAGTTCACCCTCTGTAACTATAGAAACTAATCTAAAATAAATTATAACATAGGAAAAATAAAATTGTATAATAGCTAGAACAACAGGAAACAGTAGCAAGCTAAGTAAAAAGAAAAGCTTGATGTCGACTAAAACTAATTTTAGTACAATCTAAAAATACCCCAACAAGTTCCTACTGCTTGGCAAGGTCAAAACTAAGCTGTATAAAAAAGAAACACTAAAATAAAATAATCCTAGCTCAATTTAAGGCAGAAAAACTAATCTGAGTAAAACTAATATAAAACTATTTTTATAAACTTAAACATGGCTAAATCTCTTTTGTACACAAACAACGGGAAATTTGTAAACTAACAAAAAAAGAATCAACTAAAAAAGTAAATATCCTAAAAGATACAGCTTTTACAGAAACAGAACTATCCCTGATAAAAATAGAAACAAAAAAAACTAGCGCTAACGGGCCGAAACAGTGTGCGCGCTGAAACTAAGCAACACCCACGCGCTAAATAGGCTAGATACTCACAGGGTAAATAGAAAAAGACGGACCGGGTCGAACAATTGAAATAAACTGTAACTAAACCGGGAAAAGACCGATCTATTAAAAAAACCTAACCTTTCATTGTTCTAATCTGGAACCTAGGTTTGAGATCCAACGGTGGGAGACGGGGTCGGCAGCTTATAGTGGTGGCGACGGTGACTATGGACTACTTAGGCAACAAGCTCAACGCGCACAAGCAAGAGAACGATGCAAGAATGGACAAGATCCGTGCCTTGTTGGTGAACCGGCCTCCTTCTACATCGTCATACTCAAGACGGAGCCACTCAAGTCGACACTCCGGAGATTCCTTCTCCGGCTCAAGTACACTGTCTTCGAACACTCTTCGACGAGCCGCGCGTCAAGACCGTCATGCATCTCGCAACCCGCTACACGTCAAGCATTCACAAGAGCAAGTCGATGAGCAAGTCCCTCGTCCTCAATCAAACCAAGTCGCTTTTGCTCAAGCTCAAGAACGACAACGTCTTCATTGCCAAGAAGAAGAAGAATGAGCGCGTCTACATCAAGAGCAACAAGATGCCGAGGCTCAACGTCTTCAACAACAACAACGAGAAGCACAAGCTCTTGAGGCGGAACGTGCCCTTCAAGAATCAAGTCGAGCCATCGCCAACCGCAATCGCGAACGGCGCAATCAAGAGGAAGCTCTTCGAGAAGAAATCCAAGAGAGGAACTACTACCCGCGTGTGCAACATCAAGCTCCACAAGCTCCTTCACAAGCTCGTCAAGCTCCACCTCAACCTCAAGGTCAACAAGAGCAAGTTGATCATGGACTTCCTCCACGACAAGAGCAACATGAGGATGATTACCCTCCACGTCAAGGGGGTCATCATCACCATCGCCAACAACACAATGAAGAGCAACGTTATGGCAAGCTCAAATTCACAATGCCCAAGTTCAATGGAAGCAATGATCCGGAAGAGTACCTCTCATGGGCATTGAAGGTCGACAAAATCTTTCGTATGCACAACTATGAGGAAGAGAAGAAGATCGCTATGGAATCACTAGAGTTCCAAGACTATGTGCTCATATGGTGGGAACAAGTCCTTGAGCGCCGACAAGCAAGAGATGAACCTCCAATCACCACTTGGGCTCAATGAAGGATGTCATGCGAGCACGTTTTGTGCCCACATACTACAACTGGGATTTCTTCAAGAAGCTACAACTCCTCAAACAAGGAACAAAGAGTGTTGAAGAATACTACAAGTAAATGGAGAGTGCCATGATTCGAGCCAATGTCACGGAGGATGATGAGCAAACTATGGCACGATTCTTGAATGGACTCAATCATCCCATCAAGAAGATCGCCGACGTCAAACCCTACTCCAACCTCATTGAGCTCGTGCATCAAGCTACAAAGGCGGAACGTCAAGTGCAAGATGACTTCAAGTACGCCAAGTACTCATCCAAGACCTACGGCTTCTCCAATAACCAAGCTTCAACAACTACTCCAACTTCGACATCAACCAAGTCTTCTCCAAGCAATGATGACAAGTCAAGTTACAAGAAAACTTTGGCAAGTTCAAGTCGTCTTCGTCCTACTACAAGCAACTTCAAGTCGCGTGCTTCGTCATCTACTCCAACCGATGAGATTGTCAAGACAAGCTCCTTCAAGTGCTTCACTTGCGGCGGCCGAGGCCACAAGTCCTATGAATGCACAAACAAGCGCACCATGATCCTCAATGACGATGGCACCTACGACTCAATGAGTGAAGATGAAATGGAAGCTCTTGAGCAAGTGGCCATGCACGCGCGTGAACGAGGATGAAGATGATCAAGTCTTTTTTGATGAAGATACGAGCCCCACTCTTGTTGTCTCCAAGGTCTTGACTCTTCAACATCAACAAGAAGAAGACCAAAGATGCCACATCTTCCACACTAAGGCTGGCATCAATGGACGATCCGTCAAGGTCATCATTGATGCAGGTAGTTGCCACAACTTGGCAAGTGAAGAACTATGCTCCAAGCTTCAATTGGTCAAGAAGAAGCACCCGCACCCCTACAAGGTTCAATGGCTAAGTGACTCTGGCACTATACGAGTTGAGCATACGGTCCAAGTATCCTTCAAAATGGGTGCATATGAGGACACTTTGGAGTGTGATGTGGTCCTAATGACCGTTTGCCACCTCCTTCTTGGTCGACAATGGCAATTTGACCGTGGTGTCTTCCACAACGGGCATACCAACCACTATAGCTTCAAGATGAAAGGGAAGGAATATGTGCTATGACCTATGTCTCCTAGTCAAGTGATGGCCGACAAGCAAGCCACCCACCAAAGAGAGAAGAGTGAGAAAGTGATTGTCGGTGTCAAAACCGGCGGATCTCGGGTAGGGGGTCCCGAACTGTGCGCCTAGGCGGATGGTAACAAGAGACGAGGGACACAATGTTTTTACCCAGGTTCGGGCCCTCTCGATGGAGGTAAAACCCTACGTCTTGCTTGATTAATATTGATGATATGGGTACTACAAGAGTAGATCTACCACGAGATCAAGGAGGCTAAACCCTAGAAGCTAGCCTATGGTATGATTGTTGAGATGTATGTTGTCCCACGGACTAAAGCCCTCCGGTTTATATAGACACCGGAGGAGGCTAGGGTTACACAGAGTCGGTTACAATGGTAGGAGATCTACATATCCGTATTGCCAAGCTTGCCTTCCACGCCAACGAAAGTACCATCCGGACATGAGCCGAGTCTTCAATCTTCTATCTTCGTAATCTTAGAGTCCGCGGATATTGATAGTCCGCTGTCCGGACACCCTAGTCCAGACTGCCTCAAGAGCCCTCGAACCAGTCTTCAATGACGATAAGTCCGGCGCAAGATAATGTTTGGCATTGCAAGGCGGGTTCCTCCCTTGAATAATCCAGAGAAGATCATGAACACCAGGATAGTGTCCGGCTCTGCAAAATAAATTCCACATTCCACCATAGAGAGAATAAAAATGCACACTTAGCTCAATCTGCTGACGTATTATGCGGCGTGACATCACACCGCAACCAAGCCTTTGTTTTAATCGTTTTTTACTATACCACCTCAGCACGTTTAGCGAAGCGGTTTCCTTGGCACGTCTTGTCGAAGTAGAGATCGTGTTCCCCTTATTCCGGGATTCTCATCAATACGTGCGTGGGTAACCCAACCGCGCCATTGATGGTGGAGCTTGGGAGATAAGCGAGTTTTACCAGGCCGGTGGGGGACACATAGTTTTGACCGCCTATATATAAGGGATAAGGATTCACCTTCTCACCCACGCCTTCTTCCTCCTTTGCTTATCCATCCCTCGCGAACTCAAGCTCCAACGCCGAGCTCACAAGATCTCGCCGACCTTCTCCGAATATGTCCGGAGCGGAGGTAATGGTTGGCCTCCACCTCTAAGGAGGAGGACATCACCAAGCTGCGCAGCCGGATACCTTTCCGGCGATATCACAGATCGGCCGCCTGACGAGGGGCAGCTCATCCCTACCCCGAGCCTTATGAGAGGGTCGCCTTCCTTCCCCACTTCCTCCGCGGATCGGGCTTTCCGCCCATCCATTTGTCCGGGGCTCATGTTTTACTACGGCCTGGATTTCCACGATCCGCACCGAACTTCATCCTCAACATCTCGGCGTTTATCGTCATGTGTGAGGCCTTGCTCGTGATCCGCCCCACTTCGCTCAGGGCTCAAGACCTTCAACGCTGTCAAGGTTGTGAAGGGCACGCAAGCGAATGCGGAGGCGCCATGTTGGGCAAATTGCCCAACATCCCTTGGCTAGAAGGGACCTTCGTGGACTCCGTCAAGGGGTGGCAATCGGGGTGGTTCTACATCACCGAGCCGCGCAAACCCACATGGGCGGCGGCCGCCGAGTTTAGATCTGGTATCCCCACGCAGCTCATCTCCTGGAAAGAGAAGGGCTCACAGTGGGGCAATCCGGTGGAGGTGACAGGACTCCGAGCCTGCATCAAGAAGATGGTGAGCAACAGGCTCAGGCTCGTCGACGTGGTCCAAGTCATGCTCATCCGGCGGATCCTCCCATGCCAAGAACGGGCTTTTAATTTGTGGGAGTTCGATCCGGAACAGCACCAGGCGCTAAGAGGGCTCTTCGATACGACATACGAAGGCGCCTGGAGGGTGCTATTCAAGGGCGCCGAAGCCCCCGCATCCGCAATGGAAGATCGCTGATTCAGCTCGCAGTGTCCAACTGACGAGATAAGTGATTCAACCCCATTACGGGACACTTGTGATAATTAGATTGACTCTAGTGAGGTTTCATTCTGCCTCTTCCTTTGACGGGAATGGATGGAGAAGGCCAAGCTGCTCATCAGCCCGGCTCCCATGCCGAAGACCCAGTGAACGCCCGCCATTAGGGCTACTGTTCCCGCACCGCACGTGGTGCCGGAGAAGAAGGCCAAGAAGGTGGCCACGGGACTCAAAGAGTTCCTCAGAATCAAAGGCTCTGGCGACGACGAGGACTCTCCCTCAAGACGAGGAGGAGTAGTATTCTCTCCGGAGGAGGAGAGAAGAAGAGGAAGGCTTCCCAATCGGGAGGCCAAGGGTCCAAGAGGGGAGAACTATCCTCGGACAGTTTCGCCAACATCAACGTTGGCGAGATGAGTGGCCCCCAAGGGCCAGCGTCGCGAGATCGTAAGTATCCGGATCATTCATACGCCGTACCTTTTATGTCATGCAAGATCCTTCTAACACCGTGATTCTGCCCGTAGTCCGGTTGATGACGATCTCCCGACTCGATGAGTGGGTCGCTGGCCTCGCGGACGAAATTCCGCCCCGACCGCCTCTACCCCACGCGACGATTTAGGACGCCGAGGTGGGATCCCAAGAGGGACCCATCAGGAGGAGGCTCCAGAGGCGCCGTCAGGCGACCTCCCGGACTTTGCGCCGGACTCTACATCGGAACCTGTAGTGGTTCCAGAGTCCGGCAAGCGGCCCCTTCGAAAGAAGGGCAGGACCGTGACCCCGGCGGCCTCCGTCCAACCAGAGGTGCCGGATAACCTGTTGGAGGCGCTTAAAGGTGCTTCCATCGAGGAAGAACACCGCACTATCAAGAGTGCGGTGATTGAGAAGGTTCAGCTCGCTAAGAGCGGGCTGACCGAAGCCTGCAGCAGCCTTCTAACAGGCTTTGAGGTAAGAAGTTAAAATTAAGTAATGTAATACCGCATAGACAGTAGCCCCTGATGCTCAGTTTGGTGTTTGGAAAGAAAAGCCGGACTGAGGATCTAACAAGATATGCGCAGGGTTGCTAAAAAATATGTTGATATGGGTTTGCAGGCTGCGCTGCTGGCCTCTCGCCGCTTAACGGCGGAGGTCGATGTGTTGAAGAAGGACTCGAGCGGTCCGAGCAAGAGCTCGCCATGCGAAGATGCAGCTCGAGGAAAAGAAGGTGAGTAACACCTCTTTGAATAAGTACCTTACAGAAAAGGATTTTGGTTGCAAATAAAATTAACAAGGATAATATGTGTATTGCAAGGGCCACTAACAAGGTGGCAGCCCTGAAAGATGCCGTGTCCGTGGCCGAACGCAATGCGGCCATGGAACGGGCTGAGCGAGAAAAGCAAGAGGCACTGGTGGCGGAAGTTCGGCAAGAGCTCCGTGCTCTCATGGAAAAGCATGAGAGTTTGGAGCGTGACTCAAGACTCGAGAGTCCGAGCATGCCTCGCCTCGAAAGTGCTGGCACGCCAAGGCCGAGGCCCGTAAGGCCCTTCAGGAAGTTGAGGACATAAATAAGATAGCGGCGGGTAAGGCATTTTTCATGCAAAGCAAGCATGTTAGTGTGAACTACCTGACACTTACCCGAATTCGGAACTCTCCAGGGGCGTTTGCAGATCTGCCGCGTAGTGCGTCTGATGCCGCCAGATTCTATCATGGCGAGGAGGGAGCTCGACGGAGAAGGTCTTCGGTCTCAATCGCCGAGGCCGCCATCCGTGCTTTCAAGCGACCAGCTGAAGCAGCTGGTCGAACTCCACAAGGTAGCCGAGGAGGCCATGAAGGGCCTCATAGTCCGGTTGTGGGCTCGACAGGCCAGGCCTGGAGCTACTTTTTGCCCTAGTGCGGCGCGGCTGGTGGATGCATGCCCCAGTGCTGGATGTAGTCAAGCGCCCGCCGCATGGAAGGCGCTGTCGGGCCCTTGCCCGCATAAAGGTGCAATGGGGCAAATTGATGCGGAGAAGCTTCACGGACCCACCGCCGGGCAAGGAGTATCGCACGCGGAGAAGTACTATAAGATTGTCCTGAAGGGAGCCTGCGATATTGCAGATGAGTGCTCCCGAAATGTAATTTTTGAGTGAACTCGCTGTATATTTATCCTGTGCGTTGAAAACTTCGTTCATATGCGCCATGAGCAACGCTTGTTTAATTTAAAATATTACCTTCTGTGCGGCCGTTTATAAAATCTGAGAGATGGCAAGTCGTTGGCTTCAGCCCCCAAGCCGCGAGTGCTGGGGTGTTCGGGATAAACATGAGCACTCTTGTTCCCATTGTTGGGTCCATCGAGGGAGGCGCTCAACACAACGAACGAGGCAACCGGACTTATAATGCTTGAACACTCTCACTTAGCCATAGAATTCTATAATTTTAAATTTCGGTGAAGCCCCTGGTATTCGGAAGACCAAATCCGGGGAGCTATCCACGCCTTATTCGGACATCGTCCGGAACTTCGCTCAAAGCGGCGTGATTCTTTAAGGACCCGAAAAAACAACTCGAAAAGGGACCAGTCTCTCACCTTATCATGCCAGTCAGTTTTAGCTTTTTCCACTGAGGCGTTAACCCGGCTCAACCGGGGCGCAATCGCAGTGGTTCTCCCAGTGCTACCTTAGCCGACGGAACGGAACGTAAGGCACCAAAACATGGGAGCCGGGCAAACCCAACTATTGACCCAAGACATGATTCGGAGCCGATTCATATAATGCTATAAGTTCGGGGTGCCGCACTTGTGAAAGTGTTCGGACTTAATCACACCATAATGTGGGGAACAGAAGCCCCTGGCGTATTCGGCCGTACCAAAATATACGGGTGCAAGATGTCATATAATGAACATATATAAAAGATAACGCAATTGCAATAAAAAGGTGCTGCATTATTTATAAAAGAAAGTCTGATAGTAGATCGGACTGATACAAATAGTGCGGTAAGCAAGGGATTTGGACTAAATAAACATGTCCCCCTCCAGGGATGAGCTGCAGACTTGGTGTATATAATCGAATTTAATGCTCGTAATTGAGACCACCTGAATTTTCGTCGCGGCCTTCTTTAGTCCCTGACTGTTGTATCATGAGTTCGGCAGGTTCGCCATCGGACAGGGCTTCTGGTTAATAGAGTCCTGTGTACATAAAAGAAGAAGAAAAAATAAAAAGGAAGGATGCGCACTTGTGAGCCCCTGGTGTGGTCGAGCCGCACTCTGGGTCCATTGTGATCGTGCCCCTTTCCCTGCACCCATGGTATCTCCAAAGCGTAATGATGTACGCGGAGTGTTATTCTTGCGATTATGCGCGGGTGAGGGTTGGGGACGCATTGCTATGCGCGCTCTGATCGCGCCAGGTGGTCTTATTTGGTATTGCTCCGGGCGCGCTTTGCTGTATCCACCTTTTTAACTGCCGGACTTGAGAATTGCCTGAGAAGGCTGCTCTGTACTTCTGCCGCGAGAGCCGCTGTATGTTCCTCCGTTCGGAGGGAGCATTCCGTATTCCCATTGACCGTGATTACTCCACGAGGGCCTGGCATCTTGAGCTTTAGGTATGCATAATGCGGCACCGTGTTGAATTTTGCAAACGCGTTCGTCTGAGCAGAGCGTGATAGCCGCCATGTAAACGGGACTATCTCAAGATTAACTCTCGCTTCGAAATTATCCGGGATCCAAGACCACTTCCAGCAGGACTGAGCTGCATAGCTTGGCTTCCACTCTGGGATGACACCTTTAAAGGTTGTCTTTGTAGGTTTAATCCTTGATGGGTCTATGCCCATTTTGCGACCGATCCTCGATAAAGTAGGTTCAGGCTGCTACCGCCGTCCATCAGACTCTCGTGAGGTGGAACCCATCGACGATTGGGTCTAAAACCACGCGCGAATCCGCCATGGCGATGCTGGTCGGATGGTCTCTTCGATCGAAAGTGATCGGGCAAGAGGACCATGGGTTGAACTTTGGGGCGATCGCTCCATCGCATAGACGCCCCAGTGCGCGCTTCTCTCCCTCTTGGGTATATGGGTCGCGATATCATATTCACCGTCCGCACTTCGGGGAAAACCTTCGTCTCTCTCGTTGTTCGGGCGGCCGGTCTCTTCCTCGCCGCCGCAATTTAGCCCTTTGTCATTGTTTTCGCAATTAACTTGCCAGCCTGCTTGAACACCTAACAATCTCTATTGGTGTGATTAGCTGGCTTTTCAGAGGTGCCATGTATCCGCATAAGCGGTCGAGTATTCGGTCCAGATTGGACGGACCCGAGTGGTTCTTTAAATGGCTTCTTCCGCTGACCGGTTTAGAGCTCGAATCCGCATTGACTGCCAGATCCTCCTTATCGCCGCCGCACGCGGCGCTTTGTTTTTGATTCGACGTGACCTGCCGTTGTTGTCCTTAGTATCCGGACTGCCAGAATTTTTACGGAGATTGTTGCTGCGGGCTAGCTAGCTGTCCTCTCCCGCACAAAAGCGGGTCATTAACGATGTGAGGGCTGCCATGGATTTTGGCTTTTCCTTCCCCAGGTGCCGGGCTAGCCATTCATCTCGGATGTTATGTTTGAAGGCTTCAAGGGCCTCTGCATCCGAACAGTCGACGATTTGGTTTTTCTTTGTCAAGAACCGTGTCCAGAATTGTCTGGCCGATTTGTCTGGCTTTTGAATGATGTGGCTTAGGTCATCTGCGTCTGGTGGTCGCACATATGTGCCTTGGAAGTTATCAAGGAACGCGGCCTCCAAGTCTTCCCAACACCCAATTGACTCTGCGGGCAAGCTGTTAAGCCAATGCTGAGCTGGTCCTTTAAGCTTGAGTGGTAGGTACTTGATGGCGTGGAGATCGTCGCCGCGGGCCATATGGATGTGGAGAAGGTAGTCTTCGATCCACACCGCGGGGTCTGTTGTGCCATCGTAAGATTCGATGTTTGCGGGTTTAAACCCTTCGGGGATCTGATGATCCATTACTTCGTCAGTGAAGCATAACGAGTGTGCGGCACCCCTGTATTGAGTGATATCGCGACGCAGCTCGAGAGAGCGCTGTTTGCTGTGTTCGGCCCGGCCGGGGTTATTATATCTAGCACGACGGTATTCGCTGGGGTCGAGGGCCCACGTGATCCATAAATGGATCTGGATTGCTTTGCTTTGTCCTCCAATATGTCTCGCAAGTCCGCGCGTGCCTCTTGGCTTCAGACTTTTGGGAGCGATGCCGGGTATGGTCTTGGCTAGGGGCCTGATGCCTTTCCGTCACGACCACGTGGTGGTCGGTCAGCCATATCGTGCGCTGGTGATGAAGGTATGTATGCTTCCTCCTCTAATCGGGGGAGCAGCTTGCGTCTTCGGTAACTTTTGGAGGGGCGTTCGAGTTTATACTCTTCGGCCGCGAGGACCTTGGTCCATCAATCAGCCAGCAGGTCTTGATCAGCTTGAAGCTGTTGCTGCTTTTTCTTTAGGCTGTTTGCTGTGGCGATAAGCCTACGCTTAAAGCGCTCTTGTTCGACGGGATCCTCTGGTACGACGAATTCGTCATCGTTGAGGCTTGCTTCGTCTTCGGAGGGAGGCATATAGTTATCATCCTCAACCCCTTCGTCTGCCGCCCTCTCGTGGGGGCTTGCTTCTACATCCTCCTGCGCTGAGTCTTGCTGGAGGGGATTGTCTTCGGCACTCTCCGGAGTATTATTATCTCCCGTGCTGGAATCTCCATTCTTGCTGTGGCGGGATTTAGAGCGGTGCCGCTGACGTCGGTGTTTGGGCTGCTTCTTTAGGGAATCTGCCTTCGCTGCTTCTTCGCCATCCCCGTCTTTTGGGGTGTCCACCATGTATACGTCCTATGACGAGGTGGCCTTCCAGTGCCCTGTAGGCGCTGGTTCCTGTTCGTCTCCGGCATCGTCGTCCATAGCGTCGATGTCGTCGGAGTCGAATTCTAGCATGTCGGTTAAATCCTCGACAGTGGCTACAAAGTGGGTGGTGGTGGGCGCTGAATTTCTTCGTCGTCCGTACCCCAACCATCCTGGCCATAGTCCGGCCAGGACTCTCCCGATAACGAGCGATGCTTTAATGAATTCAGGATATCGCCAAAAGGCGAGTGTTAGAATATGTCCGCGGCGGTGAATTCCATAACCAGCGCCCAATCCGGATTTATTGGCAGGGGCGCGGGAGGTTCGGAGTCCGGCAAGGAGTCTGGCGCCTCGGAATCACGAGTTTCGCGGGGGACAAGATTGGTGTTCGGCTCCATCGCTGCGGATGTTGAAGCCCCTGTGGCGCTCTATCCACCGGCCTTCGATCTGGGCGATCGGCTCCGGGCTAATGGCCGAAGCTGATCCGTGTGCGGCCACCAAGGCACTGTTCGGCGGCAGAGCTAGATCATGCCCATCATCACAGTGCGGCATGCTCGGCTGTGGCTCGAGGTCGTCGAAGATCAAGTCTCCGCGGACATCGGCCGTGAAGTTTAAGCTTCCAAATCTGACCTGATGGCCAGGGGCGTAGCTTTCGATCTGCTCCAGATGGCCAAGTGAATTGGCCCGCAGGGCGAAGCCGCCGAATACGAAGATCTGTCTGGGGAGAAAAGTCTCACCCTGGACAGCGTTGCTGGTTGAAGATGCCATCAAGCCTATCGGTGACGACACAGAGGAACTCTCAATGAAAGCACCAATGTCAGTGTCAAAACCGGCGGATCTCGGGTAGGGGGTCCCGAACTGTGCGCCTAGGCGGATGGTAATAAGAGACGAGGGACACAATGTTTTTACCCAGTTTCGGGCCCTCTCGATGAAGGTAAAACCCTACGTCCTGCTTGATTAATATTGATGATATGGGTAGTACAAGAGTAGATCTACCACGAGATCAAGGAGGCTAAACCCTAGAAGCTAGCCTATGGTATGATTGTTGAGATGTATGTTGTCCTACGGACTAAAACCCTCTGGTTTATATAGACACCGGAGGAGGCTAGGGTTACACAGAGTCGGTTACAATGGTAGGAGATCTACATATCCGTATTGCCAAGCTTGCCTTCCACGCCAAGGAAAGTACCATCCGGACACGAGCCGGAGTCTTCAATCTTCTATCTTCGTAGTCTTGGAGTCCGGCGGATATTGATAGTCCGGCTGTCCGGACACCCCCTAGTCCAGGACTCCCTCAGTGATCCACCCAAAAGTGAGTGAGAGCAACAAGCCAAACTTGAGCGCCTCTTCACCTAGAGAGAAAAACCTCATACTATTTGCCGCATAGAGTGAGATGAGAGAAGTGTGTGAGAACCCATCGAGTGTGATGCACTTTGTCCTTGTGTGCAAGGATGGAGAACCAAAAACTAACACCTCTCACGAGTTACCTTTAGTGTTTCAATCTCTATTGCAGGAATTCCAAGATGTTTTCCCCGATGAGCTACCTCCTGGTCTACCTCCTCTATGAGGCATTGAGCATCGAATTGACCTCATCCCGGAGCGCCACTTCCAAACAAAGCTCCATACCGTGTCAATCCCGAAGAAACCAAGGAAATTCAACGGCAAGTACAACAACTAATCGACAACGGTCATGTACGCGAAAGCTTAAGCCCTTGTGCCGTTCCGGTTATACTTGTGCCTAAGCCCGATGGAAGTTTCCGCTTGTGTTCCGATTGTAGACCTATAAATGCAATTACCGTTTGTTATAGGCACCCCATTCCTCGCTTAGATGATATGCTTGATGAACTTAGTGGAGCCAACTTTTTCTCAAAAATTTATCTTAAAAGTGGCTACCAAATCCGCATTCAAGAGGGTGATGAATGGAAAACTACTTTCAAAACCAAATTTGGCCTATACGAGTGGTTAGTTATGCCTATGGGTTTATCGGAGGCTCCCGGTACTTTCGTGCATCTCATGCATTATGTGCTTCGCCCTTATATTGGAGTCTTTGTTGTGGTTTACTTCGATGATATTCTTGTGTTTAGCAAAACCATGAAAGAACATCTTAATCATGTTAGGGCTGTTTTGCAAACCCTTCGCAAGGAAAGCCTTTATGCAAACATGAAAAAGTGCACATTTGGTGTTGACAAAGTGGTTTTCTTGGGTTTCGTTGTATCTTCCAAGGGTGTCCATGTTGATGAAACTAAAATTGAAGCAATTAAAACTTGGCCCCAACCCACCAATGTGCAACAAGTGCGTAGTTTTCTTGGTCTCGCAGGTTTTTATCGTTGCTTTGTGAAAGATTTTAGCACAATTGCCGCTCCTTTGCATGCCTTGAGTAAGAAGAATGCTCCTTTTTGATGCGGAGCATCCTACGGTCATCACCACGTCAAGAGTCCGCTTGACAAGTGACACGTGCGACCTCTACTTCTCATACATAAAGGTGAATCTTCTCCTTTACACGTGTTCACTTGACCTCTTCGAGGATGGTATACTACTTGACACGCCACCCGTGTGCATGCATAGGTATTGTCGAACACTACAGACGCATTTACGAGGAGGAGTGCAAGCGCCAAGGAACAACTACACCATCCGCAAGAGAAGCATGGAAGAGAAGGAGGAAGAAGCTCCAGCACCGTCATGGTACTATCACAAGACCTCATGGTACTACCGCTTCTCCAATGGTACTACTGCTACACGGCGGAACTACCGCCTCCCTACTACCGCCCCACCTACGGTATTAAAAGTCGTCACGAGCGGTACTATCATTAACCCAAGCGGTACTATCATGACCTCGCAGATTATCACTTCACGCACGGTATTACTGTGTTGCTGCGAGAGCGGGCCTAGGCCCATGTAACCCCCTCTCACTTACCCCTTCGTGGATGAAGACTATATATACTCCCCACCTCATTCTAGCTAGGGTTAGCAAATATGATAGCTCATTCTTAGGTGAGCTTTGCTCCTACCTCTACTCTTGAGAGAGAGAGATACCACTCCCATGGAGTTCAAGACCTCCATGTGAGAAGATCCTGCATGGATATCATCAAGACCCTTTTGGGAAGATCCATCTCGGATATCATCAAGACCTCCTCTTGGAGATGAACCTTACTCAGATCTTTCCTTTTGTTGTTCATGTACCTTGTGATCTTGTGTGTTTGATTGTCTAGTGGATGTGTGATTTGGACTTGTTCTTGAGTGTTTCCCGTGTGATTTCTCTCCGCTCTTCCCCTGTTCATCGTGTTCTCCGTAGGATCCTCTCCAAACGTGAAAGATCGACGAATTAGGGTTCCACCCTACATCATTATGGTATCATGAGCCACGTTGATCACGTTTTTGGAGCCCCTACCCCGTGTTTTCTAGCTTGATTTTGTTGATTTCGTCCTAAATCCGAAAATCCCCACAAAAATAGCCCCAAAATTTTTTGTGATTTGTTGGTTTGATGATGTTTTGTTGATTTGATCCATGGATTTGCTTGTTTTCGAGTGGATCTAGCATCTCCCCAAGTTTCCCCACTTTCCATCCACGAAATCTCTCCAATTTTGACCCCGAAATCATCCATTTCCGCCCCAAAATCGCGTCACGATCCAATCTACGAAAATTCCCGACCCGAGCGGTACTACCGCACCTCCGTGCGGTACTACCGTAACCCGCGCGGTACAAAAAAAAAGTCCGGTGCGGTACTACCGCCCCATCAGCGCGGTACTACCGTCCCACGCGCGGTACTAAAAAAATCCCGAGCGGTACTACCGCACGTGACTGTTTCAGCATTCCGAGTTTCACCGTTTTGCCCATAACTAATTCATCCGAACTCCGATTTTGACGTTCTTTAGCTCGTTTTGAAGCTATTGACATCCCCCTTCCCACAAAAATACTACCAACCTCATTTGACACCATCACATTTGATGAATTTTGGCATCTTTGCCTAGGGCTTCCACCACAACATCCGTGATAACCACCACCGACTTCCGCAACCCAACCCATTTTGTTCCTTATAGCATTAGTGGTTGTTTGAGTTGCGATTTGAGTCTCCTAAGGTGTTTAGGCTACTTAGGACGGTTGCTTCTTCATCAACCACCACCACCACCACTTCCACATAACCTTACCCACCATACACTTCCGACTACCCAACTTAACCCAATAGTTGTTTGAGCTTGTTTGAGTTGTGGCTTGTGTCTCCTAAGGTGTTTCGCTACTTAGGGACCGTGTGCTACAACTCTTACACCGTGTATAGCCCATCATCCCACTTCCACATTGCCTAGTGCAACACCACCACCGCTTCCGCTACCACCATTTGTCATTTGAGATTTTGAGTTTGCGGTTTTTCCGCTTCCTAAGGTGTTTCGCTACTTAGGACGAGTCTCCATCATCTTGGTATCTACACCAAGAACACCGCCACTCATCATCGCAAAGGACGGTAACCTCGACGACACCTTTGTATATCCCCTTGCAAATTGCATTGTTAACCCCTAGCCCATTTTGCGTCACTTACCTATCGAGACTAGCCATTTGAGTATTGCCGGCAACGTTACTTGTGCACATTAGTGGTACATACCTTCCATTGCATACATACCATATCATCTTGGTATCATATCATCCATTGTGCCTCAAGTTTGTTCCCGCATATACACAATTGCTATCTTGGTTTGTGCATTGTACAAAAGTGACCATAGAGAAAAAAAAAAAAAAAAAGAGAAAAAGCTTTTAAGCAAAAAGAGAGCAAAGAGCTCGTGAGCAAGTGCCATAGCATCATCCCATTGCACATAAGATTGTCAAATCAACATCATATGATATCATGCTTGAGAGACACACCGGGAACCATACATACATAGCATACTTGGGATAGAAAGAATATCCATTTTGCATCTTATAGGTTGTGCACAAGTGTCGATCCGCCTATTGAGCAATCGTATAGCTGCCTCTCTTGAGTTGTGCAACACGAGCGCTTTTGGTGGATTCCACATTTTGAGCTCATTCCTTGGTTGCACGACCCCATTTATCTATCCGTGTGTGTTTCCGCAGCCATTCTTTGCTATTGGTCTACTTGTCTCACTTGCGAATTTGTGAATCTTTTTCAACATTATTGACTCTTGCTAACATTTTGCATTAAATTTTTGTGCCACTATCCTCACCGAGCTCTACCATAAGCTTTACTTGTAGGTGTGAGTGAACAAGTCCGGTACCAATTCCACTATTCTTTCATCTCACATTGAGTGAAACGAGATACATCCTCAACTTTGGGAAAAGGTAACTTGGTATTGTTTATCTCATTTCCTACTCACCTCTACTCGAGTCTTGTGATGGATAGGCAAGGCATTTCATCTTCGGTCTACAACAACAACGACGAGTTCGATGCCATGAACAACAACTCCGACGCCAAGATGCAAGCTAAAATGGAGGAAATCAAAGCCCTCATCAAGTCCTACAAGCGATCTTCCTCATCTTCGAGAAGACGCCAAGAGCACATGCTTCCGAGCTACCATCTCCGCAAGATCACATCGGCATCGACACCATCACCAACAAGAACGTGAAGGTCAAGAGCTCAACACCAACAACCGCCAACGACTTCACCATCTCCTTGGCATCTTCGCCAAGCGACTTCAAGGCATCTTCGCCACGGACATATGGCATCTTCGCCAACAAGAACCTCAAGACTACACCCAAGAGAAGCTACCCAAGCTCAAGTCCGTGACTTCCACGAGCTACTACGACCTCGACACCGACCACAAGATTCCTTTCTATGGGACTCAAGAACCCGAGGAGTACCTCGAGTGGGAGCGCTTGATGGACGACTACCTCAAGCTACATCAAGTTCCTCCCAAGATCAAGTGAAGTGCGCCACAAGAAACTTCCACGACTACGCATTGGCATGGTGGCTTCACACACCTTCGAGTACTACGACATGAGTTGGCCCAAGACGAAGAAAGCTTTGCGGCGAGAGTTTGTACCTCCAACCTACACGGAACAACTTCGACGCCAATTGGAGAACACCACCCAAGGATCCAAGTCCATCGACAAGTACTTCAAGGAGATGATGATTGCCTTGCAACGAGCCGGGCGTGATTTACCCCATTTTGATGAAGTTCCACTTCATGATGGGATTGCACAACGACATCTCCAAGACCATCGCCCTCAAGAACTACAAGTCCATCGACGACTACTACATTGGTGCTCTCAATGAACAAGAACTCATGAAGGCCAAGGCTTCTCCACCCCAAGCAAACTTCAAGGCGACCAAGCTCTCACGACAAGCATGAGGCTAGTACCACCAAGATGTCCAAGCCCGACAAGCTCCAAGACGATGCTCCCAAGTTCGACTTCACCGCCATCCCTCTTTGTGGCATTGATGGTGCCGAGTCTACTTTGACTATTTTTCAAGACGGTGCGGCGATTTAGTACGACTACGGAGACTTTCAAGGATCAAGCTTTGGAGGCGAGCGACAAGGTGGCGAGCAAGGATGATGCTTCCATCTTAGGAGGCGAGAGTGATGATGTGCCATCTTCGGCCTTCATCCACGGCGACGGTGACGAGATGATCGAGCATGGGATTTTCCCTTCGGTCATGGAGGAGAGTGATGATGTGCCATCTTCGGCCTTCATCCACGGCGACGATTTATTTAGATGATCGAGCATGGGATTTTCCTTCGGTCATGGAGGAGAGTGATGATGTGCCATCTTCGCCTTCATCCACGGCGCATTTACGACGAGATGGTTGAGCATGGGATCTTCCTTCACCACGGCGACGATGATGACTTGAGTGACTTGTGCCACCATATTGAGAGTGAGAGTGACTTCACCACTAGCCCCATATATGATGAGTTGCCACACCCCATGTGAGGAGAGCCACAACCCCCACCACTTGAGTGAGATGAGTGACTCCACCATACGTGAGTTTGAGTGCACCTATTTTGAGGGAGTGAGTGAACCACCACATAGAGAGAGTGAGATAGTTGATAGGTCTCGTGAGGCCATTTACATTTCTAACAACTTGACCTCTACCTCTATTGTGTCTTCTCGTTTGGTGCTAGGTCCCATTTATGATGACGCGCCGATCCTCGACGACTTCGTCCTCCCTTTGGACAAGACGATGGCCATGGTGGAATATGATGCACCCCCACATGGTTCCATCAAGATGAAGATGACCACCATTTGGTCTTTCCCACCTCACCTACACCACTTGAGTGGAATGACAAAGGTAACAAAGGTGACGGTGATGCTCTAGTCCCACTAGTGGACATTCTTGACATTGATTGCTTGCATGATGTTGATCCACCTAGTACCTTGTTTCATTCTAGTATGATTTCCCCATGTGATGATTTGCCCATTTATGATGAGTACGATGATTCTCTTGTGGAGTCTATTAGTTGTGATGCCATGTTACATAGGATTTCTTGTGAGAATTCTTTAGGTCACATCATGTTTGATAATCCGCTTGACTTGTCATATGCTATGCATGAGATCCATCATATTTCTTACTTGCAATCTCTTCATAGTGACTATGCATATGCCATTAAAATAAACCCAATTTGCACATATGGCATAGATGACAAGCCCATGGTTATTGGCATTTGTTTTTCTTGTGATGATATTGATATGCTCCCTTTGCATCATTCATCTCATATGCCATGCCATGACCACCTAGTTTCGGATATGCATTGTTTTGGATGTTGTCCATTTTCCCCATATGATGTTTCCAATGTTGTTCATGAGGAGACCCCCATAGTTTCCTCATACATGTTAGGAGATTTTGATCCATCCCTTCCATTGCATGATCCCCATAATTGTGTGCACCATATGCTCCCCACGAATAAACATACTATTGATGTGCCATATACTTGCATTCTCAATTTGTGTCCCCATCGTGTCATACATAACAACTATTCTTTCATGATGGATGACATGTTCATATACCATGCATCAAATTTCTTTGAGCGATGCTTATCTTGTGCTAACTCACACATGCACATACACATCATGATGGATGATGTGTACATTTACCACGCGCACAATTTCTTTGGATTGTGTCTCTTTTGTGTAGGTACCCATGAATACTTGTCAACCTCGCAATCCCACGAGTTGACAAAACGAGCTCTTGAGAGCAATGACGATTTGGGATCCCGTGGACTATCCTTACCACTGCCTCCCTTCGCAAGGACTACGCGAACTCCTCTACTTGGCTCTCACACGGCTATGGGCCATTTACCACTTGTCACTTTATGCTCATTTTACTGTGTTCACTTTGCATGCTATGCTTGCGCCTATGCCTTTGCCATGCAATTGTGACCCTTGCTTGCATCTACCCATGTTTCATCATTATGCTACTTCTATGTGTATTTGCATGCTTGGTGGAGATCCTTGTTGCTATTGCCATGTTTATCATGTGCCCCATGCTATTGTCCTCATATCTTGCTTTCATGATTGTGCTATGACATGTGAATTATTCATGCCCACTATTTGCACCAAGGACATGTTTGCCATGATTCATTCTAGTATGTCGATCTTCGCACTACTCTCGAATACTTGACTTGATTGCTATGATTGCTTGCTATGTTGCATCACCCATGTTCCACTACTTGCTTTCTTGGGTTGATGACATATATGCTCATGCCTCTCACATGCGTTGTCTCTTGTGTCATACTTGCTCATCTCATGCGGTTGATGACAACCATCTATATGCTTTACACATGATTCATATTGTCCGTGTCATATATCTCCATGTGTTGCCTCTCTCATGCTAGATTTGCCATGTATTGAGTGCAACAATGCTTATAGTCTTGCTCATGAGATTGCCCCATAGCATTCTCACACATGTTTGGAGATTTTGACATATTCCTTGTGAAGCATGCTTGTCTTACCTCTTTGCACCATATACCTAGTGCCTTGAATATCACCATTGTTGCATCATATTATTCATGCACTTGTGCTTCTAATGGTTATGTGCAAGAGAAGAGAACCATCATGATGGATGATGTGTTTGTCTACTATGTGCATACGTTCTTTGTTTTGTTGTGTGCATGTGTAGGATACTTGGACTTAATTTCGACTTCCACTTCACGTGAGTTGACCATTCGAGCTCTTGAGAGCGAGCCTCATACATTCGACCACGACTCGCTTCTACACCACATTTCCTACCACTTCGGCATTGTCAAGGACGCACAAGGACATGCTTTCGAGGTGATATCGTTCTATCTCGAGAACACACAAACCATGAACATGCATATTATGGATCATACTTCATGTGTTGCTTGCTCCATTGCTATGCCCCATGACATATATGCCTTGTGTGTTGCATCCATTTCTTCACATATGCCATGTTCCTTTGCTTGTCACATGATTGACTTGATTGCCTCACACATGTTGAACAATTGCTCTTTCCATTGTGTTGAGTGCTACGATATCTTCACTACACCATATGCACATTATGCTTGGATTGTCTTGCACTTTCCACATGTGTTTAGACATTTCACTATCTTTGGTGTTGTGAATGACTCTTATGCCTACCATAGACCGTTCATTGAGCACTTTATGCATGCTTGCTATGAGCTTGAGGTAGATGCTTGTCCTCTTATCACATATATTTGCATCTTGACCTCCCATTTGCTAGCTTGTTCCCATGATATACTTGATTGTGCTCAATTTATATGCTCAAATGCCAGGACACACTTCTTTGTCAAACCATATGCTATGCTTGATGACAACACTTGTTGGGTGAATCACCTCTTGAATGCTTGGTTTTGCTTTTAGCGACAACCACATTTGTTTTTCCAAGTGCTTGTTATCTTTGCTAGTTTTGAAGGAATTACAAGACGGTGCGACATTGAGAGTGCCCTTTGAACTACAAGATGACGAATGCTTGGTGATCGTCCACTTCTACACGATTTACATCGTCTCTTTCCCATGGTGATTTGGATTTCGATCCGAGGTCGGATCTTTTCCAAGGGGAGGGATGATGCGAGCATCCCACGGTCATCACCACGCCAAGAGTCCGCTGACAAGTGACACGTCGCGACCTCTACTTCTCATACATAAAGGTGAATCTTCTCCTTTACATCGTGTTCACTTGACCTCTTCGAGGATGGTATACTACTTGACACGCCACCGTGTGCATGCATAGGTATTGTCGAACACTACAGACGACGAGGAGGAGTGCAAGCGCCAAGGAACAACTACACCATCCGCAAGAGAAGCATGGAAGAGAAGGAGGAAGAAGCTCCAAGACTGCATGTACTTATCACAAGACCTCATGACTACCGCTTCCTCCAATGCAGTACTACTACACACCATGAACTACCGCCCCCTACTACCGCCTCCACCTACGGTACTAAAAAAAGTCCACGAGCGGTACTACCATCAACCCAAGCGGTACTATCATGACCTCAAGGTTATTATCACCGGCACGGTATTACCGTGTTGCTTTCGAGAGCGGGCCTAGGGCCCATGTAACCCCCTCTCACTTACCCCTTCGTGGATGAAGACTATATATACTCCCCCACCTCATTCTAGCTAGGGTTAGCAAATATGATAGCTCATTCTTAGGTGAGCTTTGCTCCTACCTCTACTCTTGAGAGAGAGAGACTACCACTCCCATGGAGTTCAAGACCTCCATGTGAGAAGATCCTGCGGGATATCATCAAGACCCCTTTTGGGAAGATCCATCTCGGATATCATCAAGACCTCCTCTTGGAGATGAACCTTACCTTGTATCTTTCCTTTTGTTGTTCATGTACCTTGTGATCTTGTGTGTTTGATTGTCTAGTGGATGTGTGATTTGGACTTGTTCTTGAGTGTTTCCCCGTGTGATTTCTCTCCGTTCTTCCCCGTGTTCATCGTGTTCTCCGTAGGATCCTCTCCAAACGTGAAAGATCGACGAATTAGGGTTCCACCCTACATCACTTTTGTTTGGGGATCTTTGCAATCCACCGCTTTTGATGAGCTCAAGTCTTTGCTTACTCATGCTCCGATTCTTGCTTTGCCCAACTTTGACAAAACTTTTGATGTTCATTGTGATGCAAGTGGTACCGGAATTGGCGGAGTTTTGATGCAAGAAAAATGAGCCATTGCATATTTTAGTGAAAAACTCTCCGGTGCTCAACTTAACTATCCCATCTATGACAAAGAATTGTATGCCTTAGTGCATGTGCTACATGTTTGGGAACAATATCTTAGACCTCATGAGTTTGTCATCCATACCGATCATGAAACGCTTAAGTACTTAAAAGGTCAAACTAAGTTGAACAATCGTCATGCCAAATGGAGTGAATTTATTGAATCTTTCCCCTATGTGATCAAATACATTAAGGGTAAAGAAAATGTAGTTGCCGATGCACTTTCACGCATATGCACGCTTGTCACTACACTTGAGTTAAATGTTATTGGCTTTGAGCACATAAAATACTTGTATCCTAATGATCCATCTTTTGCTATTCCTTATGCTAAGTGTTTGACGCATACTTGTTGGGAACAATATTACATCAAGGATGGTTATCTTATGAGAGCTAACAAACTATGCATTCCCGAGTCTTCTCTTCGTTTGCTCCTTTTGCAAGAGGCTCATGGGGGCGGACTCATGGGACACTTTGGACGCGACAAGACTTCCGCCACGCTCTCCAAGAACTACTTTTGGCCCAAGATGTCCCGTGACGTCTCACGCTTCACCACCCGATGCTCTACATGTCGCAAAGCTAAGTCTAAAGCTCAATCACATGGTCTTTATATGCCTCTTCCTATTCCTTATCAACCTTGGGAAGATATTAGCATGGATTTTGTACTTGGTTTGCCTAGAACTCAAAATGGCAAGGATTCCGTGTTTGTTGTTGTGGACCGATTTTCCAAGATGGCACATTTCATCCCTTGCAACAAGACAGACGATGCTTCACAAGTTGCAAATCTCTTTTGTAGGGAAATCTTGCGTCTCCATGGAGTACCAAAGACAATCGTCTCCGACCGCGATGTCAAGTTCTTGAGTTACTTTTGGAAGACCCTATGCGCCAAGCTCGGAATCAAGCTCTTGTTCTCTTCCGCATACCATCCTCAAACCGACGGCCAAATGGAGGTGACGAACCGTACACTCTCCACTCTACTTCGCGTGTTGATCTAGAAGAACATCAAGGAGGGAGGAGGTGTCACCCATCGCCGAAAGCACGCCTACAACCGCAAGACATTCGATGACCGGCAAGTCCCCTTCGAGGTCGCTTCACGGCTTCAACCCGTTGTCCCCATTGGACATTCTACCTCTTCTTCTACAAGAGCGCACCAACCTCGACGCAAGTGCCCGTGCAAGCTACATCAAGAAGATGCATGAAGATACAAGACACACCATCGAGCGCCAAGTACAACGACTCGCGACCAAGCTCAACGTCAACAAGCAACCCATGATATTCAACATTGGAGACCTCATGTGGCTACACCTTCGAAGGACTGCTTCCCAACGAACGCAAGTCCAAGCTTCTCCCTCGAGCCGACGGACCCTTCAAGGTGCTAGAGACGCTACAACAACAACGCTTACAAGATCGATCTCCCACGCGACAAGTACAACGTGAGCGACATCTTCAACGTCTCCGATCTCTCCCCGTACCATGGTGATGAGGATGTCGATCCGAGGTCGGATCTTTCCCAAGGGAAGGGAGATGATGCGGAGCATCCTTCGGTCATCCCCATGGACCTTCCATCGCCTCACCAAGCCCCAAGAGGACCCATGACTAGAGCACGTGCTAGAGCTCTCGAGACCGAGGTGACTTCTCTCCTTAATGATATCTCATATGATCCTCTCGAGACATGGCTACTACCTCAATCCGGAATGTTGTGCATGATTAGGTACCAAGAGGACCCTCCCGAGGATGCACGTGAAGATGGTCAAGACCCCAAGTCCGTGGAAGAAGAGAACCCATGGTAGAAGGCAAGGACAGCCTCCAGGCACCGGAGATCCGGCCAGAACCCCGGACATCGGGCCCCTGGAGATCCACAAGGCCACGCACCTGCAAAAGATGCTACAGGGACCGGACATCCAGCGTCCAGCCCGGACATCCGGCCTCCACCCGGAAATTCGGCCTAAATCTCGGACATCCGGCACTAGTGTCCAAGGAGCACAGAAGCTTGCCCCGACAGCCCGGACATCCGGCGCTCGCCTCGGACATCCGGCACCTCCCGAAGCCACGGACATCCGGCCCCTCCCAGCAGACATCCGACGTCACCCATCCAAAGGAATGTAAGAGTCAACTCCACTGCCCGACATCCGCCCCTAGCCCGGACATCCGCACCTCGTGAGCGCTCGACATCCGCCCGTCCCCGACATCCGGCGCTTCGCTTCGCCGCTATAGCTCATTTGGGCCTTGACCCATGTACCTCTTCGCCCCTTTGACTATATATACTCCCTTCCCCCGTACGTTTTAGGATTAGCATTGGTTTAGCTCATATTTGTGTGAGATCCTTGCTCATCCACTTGGATACTTCTCCTCGGAGTACACGACCTCTTCGGAGAAGATCCCCCAAGTGGATTAAAGAAGCCTTTCTAGGGAACACCCTCAAGACCTCCTCACGGAGAAGAACGGTTCCTTTGTATCCTTACCTTTGATGATTGTGGATCTTGAGTTACTCTTTGTGTTCGGTGATCTAGCACTTGTGTGATTGATTCCTTGTCGGTTTAGTGATTCTCTCTCGTTTTTCCCTGTGTTTTCCCTTGTGATTTCCGCGCGTTCTTTGTGTTTCCCCCGTAGGATCAACTCCAAACATGAAAGATCGGCCCCTAGGGTTCCGCCCTACATCACATTCCCTCCATGGTTATGTCCTCCATGATTACGCCCTCCATGAGTGTGATGGGTAGGTCCACCCGAGTATGGGGCATAGCGGGGCTTCTGCTGAGCTCCGGAGTTGTACTTCCACTGGCCATACTTTTGCTTCGGCTATCAATCTACTATTGCTTGCCTTCAAGTATGGTGGCCTTGTATACTAGCTACTGGTAGTTGTTGAAGGTAGCTACCATTAGCTGCATTCCCAGCTCATCATTGAGTCCCTCAAGAAAATTCTCCTGTTTTGCGGCATCCATGGCCACATCATCTGGGGCATAGTGAGATAATTTGCTGAACTCATCCACGTACCACCCCACAGTACGGTTCCCCTGGCGTAAGTTGCAGAACTCATGCTTCTTCAAACTCATGGCTCCAGCTGAGACATGGCTCTAGTTGTTGTTGTTGTTGTTGTTGTTGTTGTTGTTGTTGTTGTTGTTGTTGTTGTTGTTGTTGTTGTTGCTGTTGTTGTTGTTGTTGTTGTTGTTGCTTGTTGCTTTGTTGTTGTGTTGTTCTTTGTTGTTGTTGTTGTTTGTTGTTGTTGTTGTTGTTGTTGTTTGTTGTTGTTGTTGTTGTTGTTGTTGTTGTTGTTGTTGTTGTTGTTGTTGTTGTTGTTGTTGTTGTTGTTGTTGTTGTTGTTGTTGTTGTTGTTGTTGTTGTTGTTGTTGTTGTTGTTGTTGTTGTTGTTGTTGTTGTTGTTGTTGTTGTTGTTGTTTGTTGTTGTTGTTGTTGTTGTTGTTGTTGTTGTTGTTGTTGTTGTTGTTGTTGTTGTTGTTGTTGTTGTTGTTGTTGTTGTTGTTGTTGTTGTTGTTGTTGTTGTTGTTGTTGTTGTTGTTGTTGTTGTTGTTGTTGTTGTTGTTGTTGTTGTTGTTGTTGTTGTTGTTGTTGTTGTTGTTGTTGTTGTTGTTGTTGTTGTTGTTGTTGTTGTTGTTGTTGTTGTTGTTGTTGTTGTTGTTGTTGTTGTTGTTGTTGTTGTTGTTTGTTGTTGTTGTTGTTGTTGTTGTTGTTGTTGTTGTTGTTGTTGTTGTTGTTGTTGTTGTTGTTGTTGTTGTTGTTGTTGTTGTTGTTGTTGTTGTTGTTGTTGTTGTTGTTGTTGTTGTTGTTGTTGTTGTTGTTGTTGTTGTTGTTGTTGTTGTTGTT